>JASEVX010001274.1:0-19056 GCA_031761405.1 Serripes groenlandicus | reverse complement strand
ACCTTTTATAATTGTTTACATGTATACATTAGTGAGTGCATGTGTTACAGAGTAACATCCAAAAGAAAGTGAACGTTATATACACATACAGAAATACATCATTCGACAACAAATTTAGTATAATTTGCCTATAGCTATTTAAATCAGAAGTACACATGAGTTTGAAGTTAAACCGGAAACAGATACATATGACGTTATGCCATGGTAAGCAGGTCTAATGCCTGCCCAGTTTATCACGGTTGACTTAAGCCCGTAAACCCGACTAAATTCCTTCAAATTAGATTATCATCCCTGATTTTGCATTAGTATTAATATGATATTTGGCAATCTGTTTGTTGAACACACAGAGTAACGGACAATACAAACTAAAGTACAAACTTGTGGAAAGACAGTGGTGCAGAGGCAGAGTGTCGGCCTCTCACATCAAAGGTCCCTGGTTCGAGTCCCGTGATGAGCGGGTCCTGACTTTGGGATTTTTCCACACAATCGGCGCGAGTACTGGTTAAGTATCCAGGAAGCAGACATCGAGCGTGATTAATATAAGCTTAAAGCTTGTTTCGCAATCGATTTAAATAAATAAGTTTTAACTAAACTAAAGTAATAATACATGTATGTGCATATCTTGGTCCTCATTGAAAATGCAGGTCATTATCGTCTATAAACGGCACATGCCAACGTTGTTAACTATCGTGTTAAGAGACATACGTACATGTTGTTTCATGTCGTGATAAGCGATACTTCAGTTGACCTACTATTTAACCCTTTCCCTCATATAAACGCTTTCTGACGCCTCTGCAGCAGACGGCTTTTAGAAAACATAGTGACAAAAGAAGAAATTGCACAAAACGTGCAATTTCTCCTTTTGCCACAATGTTTTCCACTTTTTGCCATAGGTTATCCATTAAATTATGGAGATTTTCTACTTTTTGACAAAATACGTGCTACAGAATTGCTGTATGTGGAAAAGGGTTAACAGTCAATGAACCATCGATGTTCGTTTCCTGCTGATTCAATCACAACTATCAACAATCAGGCTGATTCCCGTCCCTACTTGAATGCAATTCAGATTTGCAACGTAAATAAATCAGAGATCATTAGCGTATTTCTATCAAATTATACATTGTTTTTCTATGATAATAGCAAAGCTTCGTAATCTTAACCCTTTCCACATACAGCAAATATGCAGCAGACGACCTTGAAAATTATTTGCAAACATGTCTATAAAAATTCTTCTACAATAATTGAATGAAGTTGAAAACACTGTGTCAAAAGGAAATCTGCTGAGAGGCGTCAGGAAGCGTCTATATGTGGGAAAGGGTTAACACCATTTCTTTTTTGAACTACGATCAACACTGTTCCAGATCAAAATATAATTAACGACCAGCATGCTGATCGCGATAGAAACATGGCTAGAAAAAGGAATCGTTTTTAACTTGCTATTTCATTTTTAAACGATCTTCATTATTTCTACATGTGTTTTTTCATAAAACACAAAAGATATGTTATTAACCGCACCCCATTGAGTTGGGGTCTTAGTGCATGGAGCCGGGCGTCCAGGGTTCGATCCCCAGTCGCGGCGCTGTGGTTATTAGGGAATGCTCTTGGACAAGGCACATTTTCTATCCTAGTACTGGTTTGTTTATCCATGAATAAGTGATCTGTCGAAGTGGTGTAACTGAAATCATGTTGAACACAGCGTAAAATCGCGACAAAATAAATGCATCTGCGTACAGTGAAGACTCATGAGAGCATTAACACCCGCAAATAGCTTTCATTGCCTGTCAGCGTGTAGACCAGTCCTTACAATACCGCTAATTCTGACAAAACAAACCATGACTGTGAAACTACATGCTGTCAATTCGGAGAGCCTGTAAGACCCCAACACTCGCCGGGCGCAGCGCATACACCATCTGTGCACATCTACTATGATTAGGTATATGTTGTCAAATGATAATTGATTCGCGTATTCGTTTGTCTGATCGATCAGAGGAAACCCAAGTAGTTAACTCTAACCCATATATACATTGTAACCATTTCCCTCATACGACAATTCCGCAGCAGACGACTTTGAACGTATTTTGTCAAAACATAGAAAATCTCCATAATTGAATGGATAACCTATGACAAAAAGTGGAAAACATTGTGGCAAAAGGAGAAATTGCACGTTTTGTGCAATTTCGTCTTTTGTCACTTTGTTTTCAAAAAGCTGTCTGCTTTTATCATAATATTCACAACTTTATAAAACGATTGGTTTTTTCATTTATAGAGAGTGTCCATATTATAACTAGATGTTTTCAGAGTTGCCTGCTGTGGTTGTGTTGTATGTTGGTAAGGGTTAATCATTTTGTGTATCAGCTTATATTAAAAAAAGAAAACTTAAACTGAACAAAAAAATATTAAATTTGTTTATGTTACGTTAAAACCATAGATAAACTTTGATGCAAGTTTAATCCGTATTTTACGAATATATCCAAAAAAAGAATTTCACATATATTAACTGATTTAACCCTTTCTTACATACGATAAATGTGCAGCACACGACTTTGAAAACACGTGAACACACTATAGAAACTCTTCGTAAATGTTAGTATGAGTATTGAAAAGAGTTGAAATCAATATGGTAAATGAGCGATTTCTCCTTATGAAACATCTTTCAAAACTCGTCTGCCGCAGAGGCGTCAGAAAGCGTCTATACGTGGGAAAGGGTTGATTACTAATTAAATGTTGGGTCGCCTTTGAAAAAAGTAAGCTCAGGATAAAAATGTATCATATGAAAACACTGGAAGCATGATTGTAATTAAACCTCAAGACATTATGGTTTTGTGTTTACGTTGTTTACAAAACGTTTTCTACTGTAGAGGCGTCAATAGTGGTTTGGTTTAGGGAAAGAGAAACACGGAACAATCGTTGAAATGAATAATTAAGATGCAAGGAAATGTCAAGTTGGACGTCACAAATCAATGGCTTTAGCTTAGTTGTTTCTCATTCATTCGATTGGCGTTTCAAACGTTTAAATTCCTCTTATACATTTCTATATATTTACCAGTATTTACCAGCGTAAGTACACCCAACAATGGTACACCAGCAATCCTATCCTAGATAGAGAGGTCATTGGCAAGACACATTTTCTAGCTTAGTACTGGTGTCAACTCAGGGATCACGAATAAGTGAACTATCGTCGTGGTGTATATGAAATACTGTTGGTAAATGTCTATCAGCACGGATCAAACGGATTCAGAGCCCATACAGTCAGTCATTCCGATGCAGCAATTTATTGATATTAATTTGCGTTTTAGTTTTCGTCCATTTGAAGTTACACATACATTTACATTTGTTCTTCAACAATGGATCTATTTATTTGAGTGGTAACAAACGACAGCACAGAAATAGTACGTCATGCAGACGCTTTCTGGCGACTCTGCAGCAGACGAATTTTGAAAACATTGTGGCATAAGGGTCGGAGATATTTCTTAAAATTAGCAATTTCTCCTTTAGTTGCAATGTTTTCAATCTTATCAAATAATCGGTATTCAATTTGAAGAAAATACCAATACAAAAAGGGGAATGCTACAGATTTGTTGTATTTGTATAAGGGTTAATAGACAACTATGTGACAATGCAACACACGGAAGAAAATTCGACTGTATTGTTAATCTTTGTTTAAATATCTTTAAGTACAGTGTAGCGACAACAACAACTACATAAGTGGACTTAACAGCAAATAGTTTTACTCTGTAAACAATATGAACGTTTCTACTAATTCTGTTTGCATTGGACATTTGAAAATAGTGTGACAAACGAGACAATGAGCAAGTTTTCCTTACGGCACAATGTTTTCAGCTCTCTTCAATAATTATACATTCATTTATCAATTTTTATTATTTTTGCAAAAATGATCTAAAAATCGTCAGCTGCAGATTTGTGTCATATGAGAAAGGGTTCAGGGCGAAGTACCAGCCACTTCACCATAGGTTTAGTATGAGAGTATTGGTTGCCTGACTCATTATATCAGCCGTCCCATGAGAAAACCAACAGTATGGATTCTGCGTAAATTATCGACCCGGATCAGCCTAAGCATGCCACGCAGGCTAACCCGGACCTAAACTTTTCGTCTCCTGTGCATTTTCTGTTTCAGGAATAATTTCTCTATACCTCCACCCCCTAAGACGGAATGTGTCGGCCCGGATTAGCCTGCGCGGAATGTGCAGGCTAATCTGTGTCGATATATTACGCAGAGTCCATTATGTTGTTTTTTCGTGGAATGGCTCGTTTCAGTTATATCGTGACGTGTTCTGGGTAAGTTTCCAATAGTACTGCTCCTTTTAGCCAGCGAGTAAGTCATAATGCTCAGTAACCCCGCAATCCTGAACTACCATACATGCATAGCGGGAAACACTTTTCTAACTTTTCGAAGAGTTTGATCCAATACGCGGACATTTTACGAAGAAAGAATTATCGTTATGATTTAACTCTGTTTTCATACTTTTATTAAATTCAAATATAAATGGTAAGATAAAGAAAACTCCGTTTAGAGACATGCGCGTCATTATGATCATTGTACATCAGTGATATCATATCATATGTATCATATCAGTATGATATGTATAGGATCAATGTTCTAAAATCGACAATGTTTAATCCGTTTCAAAAGAAGTCGACTACTGCAATTGCGTCAAAATGCGTCTGCGAGCGGGAACTGGTTTAAAATAATATAATAAAGGTACAATGATAAAGCTATAGTTCTCGGTAGCTATACCTTATATAATCATATTTCCATAACATAAGGATTAAACCTTTCTTCAAAACTAGTGTCAGTTCTCTCTTTTTTCTGAGTACTGTGTGAGCGTGGATTATTCTCCTTTTGCAATGTATCGGTAAAACAATCATGTAAGATATGTTCTACGTCACCACCTATTAACCAATGAGATGAGGCTATCTGGGTCTCTCAATATTATAATATTGGAGGTTTAACATTGACGGGACTACTTACATGGTTAAATGACGGAGATATTTTAGCTGGAACATTTCTAAATTATTCATTAATTTCTATTTTTCATACGGCATGTAATAACTTAAAATCGACCTTATTACATTTGGTTGCAGTCGCTTATTATTTTTCTCTGGAATATATTTTAAGGTAAGTTAATTGTTTTTTAGCTTATTTTTTCAAGAGCGGACATTTTTGTCTCCTATATTGGAACAATCAAATAATCATATTATATATTTTCGAGCGCATGATTTAATTTACCCGAACTATTCAAGTGTAAAAATTACAAATATAAGTCGAAAATGTCAATACAATATGAATATAGCCTAAAACAACTAACTGGATCCTTGATGTTTTGCTTTCTTTTGATGGGCGTTGCCCCCTTTTCTAACTTGTATATGAACTGTAAAATACAAATATAACACAAAATGAGGAAAATTTGCCCCGGTTGATTATTTTAGATATTTTTCAAAAGATCTACGACAGAAATGTGTTTCCAAAAAGAATAATAATGAGAAAGTAAATAATTTAAAACAGTGAATGTGAAGGTCGTCCACCATTCCAGACCTTGCATGAGTAATACGAATAGGACACGTGACCAGGTAAACCGCCATTTTAGGGTTACTCTGTAAAAGATCACCATCAGATTTGATGAGACTGGAAGTAGTAGTTGTAATCTAGCTATTTTTCAGCGATAACACAACTAAATGACCTGTGCAATGGGGAACCACATATTAGCGTAAACGCATCAGTCCTTAATAATCCAAATAAACCGTTCAACAGAAGTGTCTTGAAATATTCTGTAAATAACAGTGCTGACCTTGGTGTGACTGCGCCTGTGCATTAACTGATCTGGTTTTACACTGTGTATAATTGTCTCACGGTTGATTTTTGAAGGCGGTCGCTCAATAGACTTATCGGTGTACTGTCACGTGAAACGTTTTCAGCCAGAATGTGTCGTAGTGGTCAAAGGAAAGAATACGTTCTTGTGACAGCTATGCACCATTGTGTTAACCCTTTCCCACATATAGACGTAGTTTTACGAAAATGCACTAGACGACTATTGAAAACATCGTGTCAAAACGAGCAATTTCCCTTTTTGCCACAATGTTTTCAACTTTGTTCAGTAATTATAACTACACTTATAGCGATTTTACCTATTTTTGAGAAGCCATTTTCAAAGTCGTCTGCCACATATGTGTTGTATGTTTGAATAGGCTAATTATACAATAACACAAACCGTACTCCTGGTGAAGTGGTTCGCCTCGAGAGCGGAAATCCACAGTCAAATTGTAAATACCAAAGACTTATACAATGGTAGTATTGAGGACAGTATTGCGACTGATACAGCAGTATCGGGATCAATGATACCGGTGGAACTGGTAATCTACCCTTGAATGACCACGATCTAAATGAAATATTGTTTAAAACGGCACACAGCACGATTAAAAATAAGCAATGCACTAATTAGTTAATCAGACAAATAAACAATTAAAACAATAACATAATAAGACAAATAAGTACAAAAATTGTTTATTCAGAATATTACATGTACAGAACATATATTTCGAGAAGAAACTACGTCTACATTCTAATTATAACTTAGACCTGTTCACAGAAAATTAACCAAAGCAATGTAAAGCAATTGTAGAGAATTATATAATATCTACACATCTATGCTATCGGATCGAAAGGCATTAAGTGTTTTCTTGAAGCAATCAGTGACTTGTTGTGATAAGAGCAGTGTCGGATCAGACTGCAATTATGTGCAGTTTGGTGTGAATCACATTGGTACTAGATACCCTATTGTAGTTTTCGAAGCGCTCAGCCAACTTTAAAAACACTATTTCCGACAAGAAATGCTGAACATAAATCATACATAATTATGCTTTTTACCATTCATTAACAAATGAATGAAATACATGAAATTTGTCCACAACTATGGAAGATATAATAAGTTCTATTACTTGAGCATTGAATTAAAATGCACGAGCGTGCCAGTGTGTACCCTATGTCTCTCTTTCTCTTTCTCTCTATTTCCTTCTATTTTTGTCTGTCTGTCTTTCTCTCCTCCCTCCAACTCTCTCACACAAAGTTGTAATTTTATACAATAATTACCAACACCTCTCTCTCTCTCTCTCTCTCTCTCTCTCTCTCTCTCTCTCTCTCTCTGTCTCTCTCTCTCTCTTCTCTCTCTCTCTCTGTCTTTATCTCTCTCTCTCTCTCTGTCTGTATATATTTTTCTCTCTCTCTCTCTCTCTCTCTCTCTCTCCACTCTCTCTCTCTCTCTCTCTGTATATGTTTCTTCTTCTGTCTCTCTATGTCTCTGTCTCTCCTTCTCACGATCTCTCCCTATGTCTCTCTCTCTCTCTCTATCTCTCTCTCTCTCTCTCTCTCTCTCTCTCTCTCTCTCTCTCTCTCTCTCTCTCTCTCTCTCTCTCTCTCTCTCTCTCTCTCTCTCTCTCTCTCTCTCTCTCTCTCTCTCTCTCTCTCTCTCTCTCTCTCTCTCTCTCTCTATATATATATATGTATCTTACTCTCACCCTATGTCTCTCTTTCTCTATAAAAAAAGTGGAAAACATTGTGTCACTTTGTTTTCACAAAGCTGTCTGCTTTTATCATAATATTCACAACTTTATAAAACGATTGGTTTTTTCATTTATAGAGAGTGTCCATATTATAACTAGATGTTTTCAGAGTTGCCTGCTGTGGTTGTGTTGTATGTTGGTAAGGGTTAATCATTTGTGTATCAGCTTATATTAAAAAAAGAAAACTTAAACTGAACAAAAAAATGTTAAATTTGTTTATGTTACGTTAAAACCATAGATAAACTTTGATGCAAGTTTAATCCGTATTTACGAATATATCCAAAAAAGAATTTCACATATATTAACTGATTTAACCCTTTCTTACATACGATAAATGTGCAGCACACGACTTTGAAAACACGTGAACACACTATAGAAACTCTTCGTAAATGTTAGTATGAGTATTGAAAAGAGTTGAAATCAATATGGCAAATGAGCAATTTCTCCTTATGAAACATCTTTCAAAACTCGTCTGCCGCAGAGGCGTCAGAAAGCGTCTATACGTGGGAAAGGGTTGATTACTAATTAAATGTTGGGTCGCCTTTGAAAAAAGTAAGCTCATGATAAAAATGTATCATATGAAAACACTGGAAGCATGATTGTAATTAAACCTCAAGACATTGTGGTTTTTTGTTTACGTTGTTTACAAAACGTTTTCTGCTGTAGAGGCGTCAATAGTGGTTTGGTTTAGGGAAAGAGAAACATGGAACAATCGTTGAAATGAATAATTAAGATGCAAGGAAATGTCAAGTTGGACGTCACAAATCAATGGCTTTAGCTTAGTTGTTTCTCATTCATTCGATTGGAGTTTCAAACGTCTAAATTCCTTATGCATTTCAATATATTTACCAGTATTTACCAATATTTACCAGCGTAAGTACACCAGCAATCCTATCCTAGATAGAGAGGTCATTGGCAAGACACATTTTCTAGCTTAGTACTGGTGTCAACTCAGGGATCACGAATAAGTGAACTATCGTCGTGGTGTATATGAAATACTGTTGGTAAATGTCTATCAGCACGGATCAAACGGATTCAGAGCCCATACAGTCAGTCATTCCGATGCAGCAATTTATTGATGTTAATTTGCGTTTTAGTTTTCGTCCATTTGAAGTTACACATACATTTACATTTGTTCTTCAACAATGGATCTATTTATTTGAGTTGTAACAAACGACAGCACAGAAATAGTACGTCATGCAGACGCTTTCTGGCGACTCTGCAGCAGACGAATTTTGAAAACATTGTGGCATAAGGGTCGGAGACATTTCTTAAAATTAGCAATTTCTCCTTTAGTTGCAATGTTTTCAATCTTATCAAATAATCGGTATTCAATTTGAAGAAAATACCAATACAAAAAGGGGAATGCTACAGATTTGTTGTATTTGTATAAGGGTTAATAGACAACTATGTGACAATGCAACACATGGAAGAAAATTCGACTGTATTGTTAATCTTTGTTTAAAATATCTTTAAGTACAGTGTAGCGACAAAAACAACTACATTAGTGGACTTAACAGCAAATAGTTTTACTCTGTAAACAATATGAACGTTTCTACTAATTCTGTTTGCATTGGACATTTGAAAATAGTGTGACAAAACGAGACAATGAGCAAGTTTTCCTTACGGCACAATGTTTTCAGCTCTCTTCAATAATTATACATTCATTTATCAATTTTTATTATTTTTGCAAAAATGATCTAAAAATCGTCAGCTGCAGATTTGTGTCATATGAGAAAGGGTTCAGGGCGAAGTACCAGCCACTTCACCATAGGTTCAGTATGAGAGTATTGGTTGCCTGACTCATTATATCAGCCGTCCCATGAGAAAACCAACAGTATGGATTCTGCGTAAATTATCGACCCGGATCAGCCTAAGCATGCCACGCAGGTTAACCCGGACCTAAACTTTTCGTCTCCTGTGCATTTTCTGTTTCAGGAATAATTTCTCTATACCTCCACCCCCTAAGACGGAATGTGTCGGCCCGGATTAGCCTGCGCGAAATGTGCAGGCTAATCTGTGTCGATATATTACGCAGAGTCCATTATGTTTTTTTTTTCGTGGAATGGCTCGTTTCAGTTATATCGTGACGTGTTCTGGGTAAGTTTCCAATAGTACTGCTCCTTTTAGCCAGCGAGTAAGTCATAATGCTCAGTAACCCCGCAATCCTGAACTCTACCATACATGCATAGCGGGAAACACTTTTCTAACTTTTCGAAGAGTTTGGTATGATCCGACCGGGGATCCAATACGCGGACATTTTACAAAGAAAGAATTATCGTTATGATTTAACTCTGTTTTCATACTTTTATTAAATTCAAATATAAATGGTAAGATAAAGAAAACTCCGTTTAGAGACATGCGCGTCATTATGATCATTGTACATCATTGATATCATATCATATGTATCATATCAGTATCATATGTATAGGATCAATGTTCTAAAATCGACAATGTTTTATCCGTTTCAAAAGGTCTCCGGAAAAGTATATGAGTAGTTTGTTGTTTAAAAAATATTTCTAAATCGAAACATTTGCTTGAAAGGAAACATCCCACAGTCATTTAACCCTTTTCCACATACAGACACTTTTCGAGGCCTCTGTAGAAAGCGACGTTTAAAAACATTGTGACAATTGGAGAAATTGTTAAAAATAATCAATAATTGTTTCTCCTTTAATCACAATGTTTTCAACTTTATTCTTTAATCGTTCTTTCAATTAAAGAGAGTTCTCATATCTGTTTTCGCTTTCAGAGTTGTTTGCTGACTATTTATTGTATGCGGGAAAGGGTTCCCAAAATGCTCGACAGTGTAAACGAAACATTCATACAGTTATCGTACTATATGGTTAGATAGGAACATTCCTTCATAGGTGCACGATTAAAAGTCTCCCTTAAGGAACATCGCGGTGAAAAGAGACATCTTTAACAATAAATAGATATAATACTTCTTTTTCGTGATGTTCCTTTCTGCTTACGCAACACGAAGTTCAAATGTTTCTAAACTTTTTTTTTCTACGTTGACATTTGAAAGAGTTTGTTGCAAATTGAGTACATCTGTGAAATGTCACCATATGGATTTTTGCATTTTCCCGGTCGCATATCGGGGTCCAAATTGATTGCTCGTGGTGTTAATACAGGGATAATGGACCCCCTGGGGTTCTCGCCCTGTCCATGTATCTCATTAACTTTCGTCGTAAATTAGTCTTATTTTCTCTATAATATGGTAATACGGAAACAACGAGTTAGTTTTTATGGTCCTCGGTTTTGTCTTAACGGTATTATTGGCCAAGATAGTTCGCGATCTCATCTCACTGGAATAAATAGGAGAAACATAACCCTTTCCCACACACAGATGCTATCTGACGCCTCTATAGCAGATGGCTTTTGAAAACATTCTGACAAGAGGAGAAATTGCTCATACCGAGCAATTTCTCCATTTGCCAGAATGTTTTCAATTCTATTTAACAATTGAATTCACATTATTGGAGAATTTCCAAATATTTGCCAGAATACTTTCAATGTCATCTGCTGCAGATTTAATGTTTGTGGGGAAAGAGATAATTCAGCCACCGCGGTTGGCGGGATTGGGTCAGGCTGCATCTTGCGTACAGTGACGACTGCTGGAGTCTACAGAGGCAGAGCCACAGTCTAACCAGAGGAATCCGCCTTAGCCGAGTGGTTACCGTCGGGAATTGGAACCGGGCGTCTCGGGTTCGTTCAACACTGGCATCGCGGCGGTCATAATGGAGTGGCACTGGGCATTGCACATTGTCTAGCCTAGTACTGGTTAGTTTACCCAGGGATCATGACAAATTGAACTGTCGACGTGATATAACTAAAAAATGTTGAAAACGGCGTAAAAATCAATGAAACTATCTAACCAGAGCATTATCTATCGATCTTATATGTATTATAGTCCTACATGAACTATTGGTCTATATGTATTATAGTCCTACATGCACTATCGATATATATGTATTATAGTCCTACATGAAATGTTGGTATATATGTAGTATAGTCCTACATGCACTATCGGTATATATGTATTATAGTCCTACATGAACTATCGATCTATATATATTATAGTCCTACATGAACTATCGGTCAATACGTATTATAGTCCTACATGAATGGAACTATCTACATGTATTATAGTTATATATAAACTATCTGTCTATAAGCATTATAGTCCTACATGAAATATCGGGCATTATGTATTAAAGTCCTACACGAACTATCGATATATATGTATTATAGTCATACATGAACTACCGATCTATATGTAGTATAGTCCTACATGAACTATCGGTCTATATGCATTATAGTCCTACATGAACTATCGGTCTATATGTATTATAGTCATACATGAACTACCGATCTAAATGTATTATAGTCATACATGAACTATATGTCTATATGTATTATAGGTCTTCATGAACTATCGGTATATATGTATTATAGTCCTACATGAACTATCGGTATATATGTATTATTGTTATACATGAACTATTGGTCTATATGCATTATAGTCAAACATGAACTATCGATCTATATGAAGTATAGTCCTACATGAACTATCGGTATATATGTATTATAGTCTTACATGAACTGTAGGTCTATATGTATAATAGTTATACATGAACTATCGGTCTATATGTATTATAGTCATACATGAACTATCGATATATATGTAATATAGTCCTACATGAACTATCGGGCTATATGAAGTGTAGTCCTACATGAACTATCAGTCAATAAGTATTATAGTCCTACATGAACGGAACTATCGTTATATATGTATTATAGTTATATATAAACTATCTGTCTATAAGTATTATAGTCCTACATGAAATATCGGGCATTATGTATTAAAGTCCTACACGAACTATCGATATATATGTGTATTATAGTCCTACATGAACTACCGATCTATATGTAGTATAGTCCTACATGAACTATCGGTCTATATGTATTATAGTTTTACATGAACTATCGGTCTATATGTATTATAGTCCTACATGCACTATCGATCTATATGTATTATAGTCCTACATGAACTATCGGTATATATGTATTATAGTCTTACATGAACTGTTGGTATATATGTAGTATAGTCCTACATGAACTATCGGTATATATGTATTATAGTCCTACATGCACTATCGGTATATATGTATTATAGTCCTACATGAACTATCGATCTATATATATTATAGTCCTACATGAACTATCGGTCAATACGTATTATAGTCCTACATGAACGGAACTATCGGTCTATATGTATTATAGTTATATATAAACTATCTGTCTATAAGCATTATAGTCCTACATGAAATATCGGGCATTATGTATTAAAGTCCTACACGAACTATCGATATATATGTATTATAGTCCTACATGAACTACCGATCTATATGTAGTATAGTCCTACATGAACTATCGGTCTATATGTATTATAGTCCTACATGAACTATCGGTCTATATGTAGTATAGTCATACATGAACTATCGGTCTATATGTATTATATTCATACATGATCTACCGATCTAAATCTATTATAGTCATACATGAACTATCTGTCTATATGTATTATAGGTCTACATGAACTATCGGTATATATGTATTATAGTCGTACATGCACTATCGATCTATATGTATTATAGTCCTACATGAACTATCGATATATATGTATTATAGTCTTACATGAACTGTAGGTCTATATGTATTATAGTTCTACATGAACTATCAGTATATATGTATTATAGTCATACATGAACTATCGATCTATATGTAGTATAGTCCTACATGAACTATCGGGCTATATGAAGTGTATTCCTACGTGAACTATCGGTCTATATGTATTATAGTCCTACATGAACTATCGATATATATGTTTTTAATATTGTCCTACATGAACTATCGGTATATATGTATTATTGTCCTACATGAACTATCGATCTATATGTTTTATTGTCCTACATGAACTATCGGTCTATATGTATTACTGTCCTACATGAAACGTTTCATACACACTATAAGTGTAACCCAACTAATTATTCGCCAATGTAACTTTAAATTATCCAAAAGTCGGAGAGTAAATAATGCCTTTTATTTAATCCAATACAAGATGATTTTATTCTTGACTTCAGTTTTGTTTCTTCGAGAGTTTGGGATTTTTTTTTGTTATTGATATTCGACCCAAAGTATTATCGATAATGGTTTCCAAAGATCGAACTGTATTTAAGTGCAATTCTTATTATATGGTATTCGATGATCTCCAGCCAATTCTGCAGCAGACGACATTTAAAAACATTTTTGAAAAATGAGAAATTGCTGATGATGAGCAATTTCTCATTTTGCTTTAATGTTTTCAACTTGTTTCAGTAATGATACCTTCCTTTATAGATACTTTCTACATGTTTGTCAAACTATTTCGAACGTCGTCTACTGCAGATGTATTATATGTGGAAAACGATTTAAGTTTCAATGAATGGAAAATACTTTTATGGTCCAATCTACTAAACATCTATAAAACGTCTTATAACAATGCAATACCCCCTTTTCACCAACAATACATCTAGAAATGTAAGTTTTATCATTGAATAATGTTAAAAACGGCAAATGTAGGAAACTGTTTTTAGTGATTTTGCCACTTTGCACACAAGTTTTTAAAAGTCGTGTACTAGTGCAGATGCGTCAAAAAGCGTCTATATGTGGGATAAGTATTTTTGTACTTTTCTCCTCAATGTATACACAGGATAACGCCCTTGTGACATATCGGAAATAGCCCTCTCAGTGTCTCTTGAACCTATTCTCTGATGAACAAATTTAGTCCGTTCGTATCCAACGTCAACTCTTATAAAGGTGTTTTGAGGATGTTTTCTCTTTTACACAAAGATTTCTAGATGTGTCACCATGGCAAAAGGAATTGTGTCATTCAAACAGTGACGATTAAGATCAGGATCTACCCAATTTGAAATGATAACATAATTTAAAGAAATAGTTAAACTTAAAAAGAGGTCAAACATAATTTGATATAAACTGATTTAGTACAATTTTGTTGTAGATTGTTTTATGAATTAGGAAACTAAACTTTAACCTTTACAAGTACGACTTTAAAACAACCAGTTCACTATTCAGCTGGATCTGATAGCATGGACGTACAGTTAAATCATTATAAGTACCCGCCATCAGCGTCTTTCCACACACAGACGAGTTAGGATGTAGATGACTTTGAAAACAATTTGAGTTGTTGTATGTGGGAAAGGGTAAACATGTCGAGGTATGTTTTCCTGCAGCACGTCTCACATTATAGATGCGGATATTCAGGAGTATAAGTATTCATACTGATGTTTTTGATGACCATGCAACACATCCGACAATCATCATCAAATATGCAGCAGACAACTGTCAAAACATTTAGTCGAAAGGTCAACACTCTCTAAATGAGAGAACAATAATTGTTGAAGTTAGAAATATTGTGGCGAAAGGGAAACTTGTCCGTGATGTTTTTGAAGGTCATGTGCTGCTGTGGCATCTGAATGCGGGAAAGGTTAAAACCATTCCTTGCAATACAATCAAGGGTCTGGGCCTACCTAAACGTCACGCATTAAACAGAATACTTATACAGACGGTATTTGACAGACATTTGAAAAACATTGTGGGAAAAGATGGAATTGCTCTTGTCCCGATTAAGCTTTATTTGCTTTGTTTCGTCTATATACTGCTTTTCAATTTTGTTTTCCTCGCTAGACATGTGTTAAGTGAGTGTTAAATCGGAAAATCCTACGGTATTGGTCGAGTTATCTCGGTTGGTCGCGGCTTCTCGTTAACACATTTAAGAGATTTCCACCCCCACCCCCTTTCCGTGAAGAAGGTGATAATTCGAAAATCACACCAACTGACGTAGACAAACCGAGACAATGCAGGCTAATTGCATTTCTTACATCCTAGAAATTCTTAAAAGATTTGAACGTTTGTATTGTGCAGATTAACCCTTTCCCTCATACAGACAGGTTATGTCGTCTCTGCCATAGACGACGTTAACACACGCTGTTGCAAAAGTGGAAAATGCTCATGGTGAGCAATTTCTCCTTTTTACACAATGTTTTCAAAACTGTACAATGTTTATAATTTCATAAATATATATTTTCTTTACATTTTGCCTAGGTATTTTTGCCCAATGTCAGCGTGTGAGTTAAGTACATGTAAACATATGACCAATGACAGCGTGTGAGTTAAGTCCATGTAAACATGTGACCAATGAGTGCGTGTGAGTTAAGTACATGTAAACATATGACCAATGACAGCGTGTGAGTTAAGTCCATGTAAACATATGACCAATGAGTGCGTGTGAGTTAAGTACATATAAACATATGACCAATGAGTGCGTGTGAGTTAAGACCATGTAAACATATGAACAATGACAGCGTGTGAGTTAAGTACATGTAAACATATGACCAATTAGTGCGTGTGAGTTAAGTACATGTAAACATGTGACCAATGAGTGCGTGTGAGTTAAGTACATGTAAACATATGACCAATGTCAGCGTGTGAGTTAAGTACATGTAAACATATGACCAATGAGTGCGTGTGAGTTAAGTACATGTAAACATGTGACCAATGAGTGCGTGTGAGTTAAGTCCATGTAAACATGTGACCAATGACAGCGTGTGAGTTAAGTACATGTAAACATATGACCAAGGAGTGCGTGTGAGTTAAGTACATGTAAACATATGACCAATGAGTGCGTGTGAGTTAAGTCCATGTAAACATGTGACCAATGACAGCGTGTGAGTTAAGTACATGTAAACATATGACCAATGAGTGCGTGTGAGTTAAGTACATGTAAACATATGACCAATGACAGCGTGTGAGTTAAGTACATGTAAACATATGACCAATGAGTGCGTGTGAGTTAAGTACATGTAATCATATGACCAATGAGTGCGTGTGAGTTAAGTACATGTAATCATATGACCAATGACAGCGTGTGAGTTAAGTCCATGTAAACATGTGACCAATGAGTGCGTGTGAGTTAAGTTCATGTAAACATATGACCAAGGAGTGCCTGTGAGTTAAGTACATGTAAACATATGACCAATGAGTGCGTGTGAGTTAAGTCCATGTAAACATGTGACCAATGAGTGCGTGTGAGTTAAGTACATGTAATCATATGACCAATGACAGCGTGTGAGTTAAGTCCATGTGAACATGTGACCAATGAGTGCGTGTGAGTTAAGTACATGTAAACATGTGACCAATGAGTGCGTGTGAGTTAAGTACATGTAATCATATGACCAATGAGTGCGTGTGAGTTAAGTCCATGTAAACATGTGACCAATGAGTGCGTGTGAGTTAAGTACATGTAAACATGTGACCAATTAGTGCGTGTGAGTTAAGTACATGTAAACATATGACCAATGAGTGCGTGTGAGTTAATTCCATGTAAACATGTGACCAATGACAGCATGTGAGTTTCCCATTCTTATCATCACACATTTCTATGCGCAGTTTTATCTTTTTATTTTTATTTTTTTTCCTACTCTCAAGCCATATAGACACCATGGAAGCCTTTCAAAAACATATGTATACGACTACATAGAAGATCGTAATTCTATGCAATTCAATCGTGTTTTTTAATGACTGTACAATTCCACAGTTCAGTTTTAGTCATGTATCAGATAATTGTGAGTGTAAAACATACTTGAATGATTGGATGTTTGCCAAATTCTGTCTCCGAACCAGTGATGAAACAAACATGAATAGTTGGGATCTGTATCAATAGCTCCTAATTCCATCTTTGGGCGGGAGAGTCTGATTGTATATAGAGTTAACTAGCTGATATGAAATTTTCGTCTGCCTAGGAAACTTCTGATAAACACATCTGAAAATGATATCTTGAAAATGTGAACTTTCTATTTTTAAAAGTATTTTTGGAAAGACAAAGGAGAAACTGCTTTTCTTGAGTAATTTCTCCTTTTTCAAAAAGTTAGGACTATCAACCGACTCGAAAATTACTTTGTATAACCCATTACATCACGTGCCATATCAACGGTCGTCTGATTTACAATCATCAGATGAACAATTTCAACAATCTAGATCACTGAAATATTAATATTAATAAAGAGATGATGAAGGAGAAATTGCTCGTTTTGCTTTTGCTCTCTCCCCAATATCTCTTCCCTCTCTTTCTCTCTCTCTCCTCTTTCTCTCTCTCTCTCTCTCTCTCTCTCTCTCCTCTCTCTCTCTCTCTCTCTCTCTCTCTCTCTCTCTCATCTCTCTCTCTCTCTCTCTCTCTCTCTCTCTCTTCTCTCTCTCTCCTCCTCTCCTCTCTCCTTCTCTTCTCTCTCCTCTCCTCTCTCTCTCTCTCTCCTCTCTCTCTTCTCTCTCTCTCTCTCTCTCTCTCCCCTCTCTCTCCTCTCTCTCTCTCCTCTCTCTCTCTCTCCATCTCTCTCTCCTCTCTCTCTCTCTCTCTCTCTCTCTCTCTCTCTCTCTCTCTCTCTCGCTCTCTCTCTCTCTCTCCCTCTTTATCCATCCCTTTCTCTCTCTCAATCTCTCTTACTCTCTCTCTCTATCAAATTGAAGATTAGATGACGTTTGAATTTGATAATACATGAACTTTGATCTGATAACAATAGACGTTTCACAACATGTTGATTATTCTTTACAGATTGCATTATCGAGATGTTGTGAAAACGACTATTGTTATCAGAACAAAGTTCATGTATTTCAAGTTCAAACGTCATTCAATCTTAAATTTGAAATGTGAAATTTTTGTAGTAGTTTTTCATTGAACAAACAAATGCGAAAAATATGGATTTAACTTGCTGCTCTTTTTGATATATTGTACAATGTGTTCAACAGTTACTGCTCTTTTTGATATATTGAACAATGTGTTCTATAATTACTGCTCTTTTTGATTTTATTGTACAATGTGTTCAGCAGTTACTGCTCTTTTTGATATATTGTACAATGTGTTCAACAATTACTGCTCTTTTTGATATATTGTACAATGTGTCAGCAGTTACTGCTCGTTCTGATATATTGTACAATATGTTCAACAATTACTGCTCTTTTGATATATTGTACAATGTGTTCAACAGTTACTGCTCGTTTTGATATATTTCACAATGTGTTCAACAGTTACTGCTCGTTGATATATTGTACATAGTGTTCAACAGTAACTGCTCGTTTTGATATATTGTACAATGTGTCAACAGTAACTGCTTTGTTGATATATTGTCAATGTGTTCAATAGTTACTGCTCGTTTTAATATATTGTACAATGTGTTCAACAGTTACTGCTCGTTTTTATGTATTGTACAATGTGTTCAACAGTTACTGCTCGTTTTGATATATTGTACAATGTGTTCATCATTTACTGCTCGTTTTAATATGATGTACAATGTGTTCAACAGGATCCGCTCGTTTTGATGTATTGTACAATGTGTTCAACAGTTACTGCTCGTTTTTATATAT
>JASEVX010001273.1:0-19067 GCA_031761405.1 Serripes groenlandicus | reverse complement strand
GACATTTGCCATATTTATCTCGTGTGTCCCCAGACTTAATGGGGACATCAATTATCTCAAAGTTTAACTTCTTTTGTCCTCAGACAGTATAGGGACATGTTTTATCTCAAATTTATAATCTCTTTTTGTCCTCAGACAGTATGGGGACATGGTTTTATCTCACTTGATTGAACGAATGTGTTTAACAAAGCGCTCGAAGTATAGTTCTTCATTACCTTCATCTTAACGAACACTCTCCAAAAAGTTATTTGCAGTAGCAAATATATAGACCATATAGGGCAAACACATTGTTGGGACATTTGCCATATTTATCCTCCATTTGTCTTCAGACAGTATGGGTTCATGTCATACCTCACTTGATTTGAACGGACGTCTGTTAAAAAACACTGTAGGGTCATTCAAACATGAATCTTAATTTTGTCGCCACACTTTTGGGCACATAATTTCTCATTTAGTAGAGATAATTGCTGTCAACATTAGGCATGTAAGTTCCTTACTGATCTAATGTATACTGGTTTTTTTTTATGAATATGTATATTTGTCATTACAATGTCATTCGTACAAAACTTACGCTGAATTATGGATTGAATACTCAAATTCTGTAATGACAGATTCCTCACAGCACTTTAACTCCATTCCATTGGATACATAATAACCTTACCTAGCTGCCAGGCCCGGCTAGCGCTCATGTCTGTCAATTCAGGGAGCGTACCAGGTCCGGACACACTTATCGGTTACGATTTAAAAGAAATTGCAACCCGCGTCATTCATTCTCACCGCTGACTAATGTGAGAAAGTTTTTTGCAGAGAAATTGTGCCGAATACTGGTAAGAAACGCAGAAAACATGGTTATGGTATATAAGTTAAAATTGATGAAAATGACGTTAAATCCCATTCAATCAATCAACCAAATGCCTGACTTGTCAGTATGTATGATAATGGATACTCAAAAACTCACCTTATGTTAATCAATTTCGTTTTCAAGCACCTTCACCATCAATCAGCATGTGTGTATAAGAGAATGCCTTAACATTGTGTCACTTAACCTCTGATGCAGCAGAATCCAACACAGAATGTATTCCTTTGAAAATTTTGAAAGAGGACACCAAAAAAGTATTTCTGTGCAGTTCAGTTAAAATTGGTCAAGTTGTTTTAAAGCAGCTGTTGTTAAAATAAATGGTTACTGATGGATATTGCATATCACAAAAGCTCACATTTGCTAAAACCAAACATAAATTTCAAGTTATTGATTAAATTGTATGTATTTAGCTACAGTGTCATTTTGGCCCCACTGATATTTGAACTCAGAACTCCTGGCTAGACCAGGTGTTTTACCAGTTAAAACTATAAGGTCTCAAAATGTAGCTAAACACATTAAATTTACACTCAAGATTGTCTTCAAAGAAAGACACAAATAGAAAATGCTTACCAAAAAAGGAGAATTCTTAATAAATCAGAGCCTGTGATAGTTTTATTGTAGTTTAAAATGCCTAACAAAATTAAATGATGTTTTTTCTAAATATTGAATTGTTCTAATTACTGTTTAGATTTATGCAAGTTAATGCAACCATTTCCGTTATCTCATCTTTTTCCTATGTTAAACATGAGCATAAGGAGTTTTTCAAATGCAATTACAAGGGAAAAAAGAAATGTATTTCCAGGATTGAAATTATTTAATTATTGTTTGAAGAGGATCACCAAAAAAAGAATTGGGCCAAATTACTTTCAAATCAGGCCACTATTTTTATAAATTGCGAATTTCCATTGTAAAGACGACAACCATTAATGATCATTCTAATGAAGGTTGATTGCAATGGACCAAGAGGTTTAGGAGGAAACATTGTTTAACATTTTCCCAATTGTAGATGACTTTTGAAATCACTGTGGCAGAGGGAGATAACGCTCATGGTGAGTATTTTATCCTTTTGCAAACAATTTATGAACTCTATTCCATAGTTTAGTTAATGTCACTAATTACATCGCATTATAAAAACCGACAAGCCGCTGGACATGGGGGTGATCAAAATAGCGGACCTTGAGCGTTTTGTACTCAGGTGAACAAAAAACAAATAAAATGCCCCATTGAAAGAAGTTCAGAATAAGCTTTACACCATAGTTTGAAACAAACAACTAAAGTTTAAACATATTAAGCAATTATTTCAACTTTTATCAATAATTTTACTTTCATTTATAGAGAGTTTCCATATTTTTTGCTTTAGATAAACAAGTGAGGACTATAGCATAAAGTTCTTTTCATTTAACTCTTTCTGTGCCAAAGGCAATTTTAAGGTATTTCAAAACAATGCAGTTTCAGTTTAGACAGCACATAATGAGCTTGTCTCATTTGATTCTGCATTGTTCCGCTTAGAATCTAAAAATATATCCTGTCAGTGTGCAGAAAGTGTTGATCCAGAATTAGACATTAGACTGCTCTGTTTATAATAATGAATTTGATTAAAGATTAAATTACACCAAATACATCCCCTGACATGCTGATCTGCACCTAAATAGTCTCTAAAAAAACCTTTATTTGCCTTTGTTTGCATAGGAAGGAGTGTATACCATCCCCAGAATGCATTGAATATATGACCTTGAGTTTAAGATCATTGTAAATGTGTATATTATGCACTGAAAATTATTGATTTGATAACTTTTAGTATGTTGACATTGTTTGAATGTGAAAGTAGAGAATGCTAAACACAGGTTTTTTCTGGACTGGAAGTGGTCCAAAATGACGGTAAGTAACCATTTTCACCCGGTGAATTCTTTCTTGCATAATGCATGACCCCCAATTACAAAATAATTTCATTTTCAACTTTTCATTTATAGAATGTTGCCATATTTTGATTAATCAATTAAAATATTAACTACTAAAAAAATGTAATAAGTTGGACATTATTTTCCCTTATAGGACTTAATAGATACATTTACACTGTATATTATCAAACATATATTCAATCAGCAATACTTCACATCCAGAATTTTGCAATGATGAATCTCTATAGTATCATTTAGGGCAAAAAAATCAATCTTTCACTTTTAAAAGGGGAATGGGTAATTGTCCAGTGAGCAATAGTCCTTTGGGGTACAATTCTTTAAACCGAAACAAGAGGGCCATGATGGCCCTGGAATCGCTCACCTGATTTTTTTTTCACTTTAGCTATATAAGCCTCGCCATCTGGCGGGCATAGTTTCCAACCAATCAACTTTGCTTGAAGGAATCTGATAGAGGGTCACCCTAGGAACATTTCTACAAAATTATTCGAAAATCGGCCAGACACTTTTGGAGGAGAAGATTTTTTAAGTTTGCACTATAGCTATATAAGGCAAAATAGCCCTGCCCCCTGGCGGCCATGATTTTCGACCAATCAACATGGCTTAAAGGAATCTGATAGAGGGTCATCCAAGGAACATTTCTGCAAAATTATTTGAAAATCAGCCTGACACTTTTGGAGGAGAAGAAGATTTTTTAAGTTTTCACTATAGCCATATAAGGCAAAAAAGCCCCGCCCCCCTGGCGGCCATGTTTTTCGATCAATCAACATGGCTTCAAGGAATCTGATAACGAGTTACCCAAGGAACATTTCTACAAAATAAGTTCAAAATCTGCCAACCAGTTTGGGATTAGAAGAATTTTGAAGTTTTTTTCGTTTCGTTGCCATGGAAACCAGAATTCTGCATGGATCCCAAACAAGAGGCCCAAGAGATCTAGTATCGCTCCACGGCCATAAGGCAAATATAAAATCTCCAAACAGCCCTGCCCCTTGGTGTTTTTTTTTTTCCAACCACCATGGCTTAAAGGAAGCTTGTAGAGTGTCACCCAAGGAATGTTTCTGCAAAATTATTTGAAAATCGGCCTGACCCTTTCGGAGGAGAGAATATTTTAAATTTTCACTATAGCCATATAAGGCAAAATAGCCCCACCCCCTGGCAGCCATATTTTTAAACCAATCAACATTGCTTGAAGGAATCTGATTGATTGATTAAAGGCCTAGAAACATTTTTACAAAATTATTTGAATATCAGTCAAACACTTTCGGAGGAGAAGATTTTTTAAGTTTTTACTATGGTCATATAAGGCAAAATAGCCCCGCCCTCTGGCGGCCATGTTTTTCGACCAATCAACATGGCTTGAAGGAATCTGAGTCACCCAATGAACATTTCTACAAAATTATTTGAAAATCGGCTGAACACTTTCGGAGAAGAAGATTTTTTAAGTTTTCACTATAACTATATAAGGCAAAATAACCCATGCCCCGTGGCGGCCATGTTTTTCAACCAATCAACATTTCTTAAAGGAATCTAATAAAGGGTCACCCAAGGAACATTTCTACAAAATTATTTGAAAATCGGCCTGACACTTTTGGAGAAGAAGATCTTTTAAGTTTTCTCTTTAGTCATATAGGCAAAATAGCCCCGCCCTGTGACGGCCATGTTCTTTTACCAATCAACATGGCTTGAAGGAATCTGATAGAGGGTCATCCAATGAACATTTCTACAAAATTATTTGAAAATCTGCTGAACACTTTTGGAGATGAAGATTTTTTAAGTTTTCACTATTGCAATATAAGGCAAAATAGCCCCGCCCCCCCTGGCGGCCATGTTTTTCAACCAATCAACATTTCTTGAAGGAATCTTATAAAGAGTCACCCAAGGAACATTTCTACAAAATTATTTGATAAACGGCCTGACACTTTTGGAGAAGAAGGCTTTTTAAGTTCTCAATATTTGTTTCTTTCGGTTGCCATGACAACCAGAATTTTGAATGGATCAAAACAAATTGAAGGAATTTAGTAGAGGATGCTTTCCATGAAGTTTCAACCAAATTGGCCAAGTGGTTAGGGAGAAGAAGTCGTTTAAAGGAAAAAGTTAACGCACGCACGCACGCACGACGGACAATTCGCCATGACAGTGGAGCTAAAAATTGAAAGAACTCTGGTGAGGTCATTGAGAGGATGCTTTCTGTGAAGTTGCATCCCAATTGACCCACTGGTTACTGAGGAGAAGATGTTGAAGATTTTTTAAGTTTTCACTATAACCATAAAAGGCAAAATAGCCCCGCCCCCTGGCGGCCATGTTTTTGACCAATCAACATGGCTTGAAGGAATCTGATAGAGGGTCATTCAAGGAACATTTCTACAAAATTATTTGAAAATCGGCGTGACACTTTTGGAGGAGAAGATTTTTTAAGTTTGCACTATAGCCATATAAGGCAAAATAGCCCCGTCCCCCCTGGCGGCCATGTTTTTCGACCAATCAACATGGCCTGAAGGAATCTGATAGAGGGTCACCCAAGGAACATTTCTACAAAATAATTTAAAAGGCGGCCTGACACTTTCGGAGAAGAAGATTTTTTAAGAATTTTGAAGTTTTTTTCATTTCGTTGCCATGGAAACCAGAATTCTGCATGGATCCCAAAAATGTTAAGGAATTCTGGTGAGGACATTGAGAGGATGCTTTCTGTGAAGTTTCATCCCAGTTGACCCACCGGTTACAGAGGAGAAAATGTTGACGGACGACGGACGCCGGTCTACGGACGCCGGACATAGGGCGATCACAATAACTCACCTTGAGCACTTCGTGCACAGGTGAGCTAAAAACAGGTTGACAGATTACCAAATAGTTTTGATGAAAATTTAAACAAAGACACAATGAATTTTCAAAAATTGTAAACCCTCACTTTACTGCTTATCTAAAATAATACTTACGAATATAATCATTGATGAATTTTTTCTTCAGACCTTCTTGGTCCAGCTCAACATTCGACTGATACTCCGCCGACGCTAAAGGGCACAATCTCTGCTAAAATCTTAATGATAATTTGTAAAATGTCATGGAAAATCCATAAAAACAAATTAACCTATTATGTTTCAATAGGTTTCAACATGCTCAAGCCAAAAATGTGGCTTCCAGAGTGTTCACAAGATTTCCCCTAAATTTGGCCTAGTGACCTAGTTTTTGACCCGACATAAACTATATTCAAACTTGGCCTAGATATAACTCAGAAAAACATTCTTACAAAGTTTCAACATGCTCAAGCCAAAATTGTGACTTCCAGAGAGTTAACAAAATTTTCCTTAAATTTGGCCTCGTGACGTAGTTTTTGACCTCTAACGGCCTAGTTTCAAACTTGTCCAATAATTGATGGAGATGAATGTTCTGATTAACTTTCATGAAGATCGGATGCAAAATGAAGCCTGTAGTCTAGAGACTAACACGTTAACAAGGGCAAAGTTTTCACTTTAGGCATATAATGTAAAATAGCACCACCCTCTGGCGGCCATGTTTTTAGACCAATAAATATGGCTTGAAGGAATTTGATAGAGTCACCAAAGGAACATTTCTACAAAATTGTTTGAAAATCAGCCTGACACTTTCGGAGGAGAAGATTTTTTAAGTTTTCACTATTTTTTTCTTTCGGTTGCCATGGAAACCATACTTTTGCATGGATCCACAAAAATTGAAGGAATTGAGGAGAGGACATATTACAAGATGCTTCCTATGAAGTTTCATCCCAATTGGCCAAGTGTTAGGAGGGAGAAGATTTGAAGCAAAAAGATAACAGACGCATGCACAACGGACAATTCACCATGACATAAACTTTCAGCCATTGGAGCTAAAAATCAAGAAAACATTTATGAAAGAATAAATATATGAGTTTCTTACCTTTTTTATGGGTTGATAATCAGCAAGGCTTGCTTTTAACTGAAAACAAACAGTATGTGTTATTTCAAATAAATGCCTGTTTCTTTTTTTTGTCACATCACATTTGTGGCAGACTAGAAACTTAAGTATATATAATAATTGTTATTAAATGTATAGTCATTCCGTTGCAATAGGGCAATGGACAAAATGTCTATCTTTCTTAACTATGTCATATTTTTTTTTTTTCTTCAGGACATAAACCACCTGAAAAAAGGTTGACTTTAATTGTTTAATCTCTATGCAGATCTATAGAATTACAACATTGTGAAAAATACACATCTATTAGTTAATTTACCACTATACAAAACAAGTGTATTTCATTACACTTATCCCAAAGTGATACTTTGACTATATATGCTTTATCAAATAACACAACTCATGAAAAAAGAACAGCTTCATAAATTGCTTCTATTGCCAAACAGTTTTCGGAGGGAACTGTAAGTACTATTATCTTCTTTTATAAAGAGCTGTCACTTAAGAGATTGAGTTACAAAGAGTAAAAAAAGGCTTTAAAGGACATTTAGAGTGTATTCTAAGAAGCTAAAGAAATAAAAGTAATTATTGTTTTTTATTGATATTTATGGAAATTGCAAACTTACTCATTTTCATTTTCATTTTAGTTGATGGAATTAAAGTTGAACTTAATAACATTTATAATGTAAATCTCAAGCTATATTATGTTTGCAATGTAAAAGTTGATGTTTAAAATCCATTCAATTAATGAATTACTGCTCACAATCAGAAACTGCAGCATACATTAAAACCCTTTCCCTTAAACAGCCGCTTTCTGACGTCTCTGCAGCAGACGACTTTTGAAAACATTGCGATTGCTCAAAAAGAGCCAGAGATTTTTTAAATGTTTGTACAGATGTTTTCAAAGTCATCTGCTCCAGATTTGTTTTATGTGGGAAAGGGACATTACTACATATACGGCTCTTTAGGACCCCCTTTTAATTGGCATATCTAATTATTTAATCTAATTAAGCGATAAGGTACTTTGGGGGGGGGGGGGGGGGGGGGGGGGGGACCTAATTGGTACCTGGTGACCCTAATTTAATCATTTAATCTAATTAAACGTGGTGACTCATCAATTACACGGTGAGACCTTAATGACTCCTCAATTACTCCACACCCTCTGTTTTGCAATTGGATGATAATGATGACTTATCATTTACTTCTATATTGTAAGAGTAGACACATGTGAATTACCAATTACGTATATTACTTACTGATAACAATCACGTGATTTGTGTCATATGTTGTACTATTTAATAGCCATTCTCTGTAAGCATTTAAACTTTTTCGGCACGCATAGTCACGGATATTGCTTAAACTTATTCCACATGTTGAGATCAGTGAACTGTTCAGTTTAGTAATGTTAGAAATTCCAATTATTGCCCTGTTGCCATGGAAACTGTGTGCAAAGTTGAGATTTTAAGGAAAAATGCAATATTTACCACTAATTTAAAAAAAAATGCACCCACCTCCAATCAAGTTTATAACAGTAAAAGATAGATGAACCTGTCTGTAATCAAAAGCAAGAAAAAAGCTACGGGGAACATACGATCGTTTTTGCATGAATTTTTTTGTTGTAGACCCTATCACCTATAAGTATGAATAACCTTCCTTAGTTTATAGAAGAATTAAGTAAAATGAATAACTTCCCTTTGTATTTTGGAACTTTTCAATGACAAGAGGTAAAAAATAATCATTGGGATAAAAATGACAGCCCAGTGTTGTCTACTTCCGATTTACTTCCCAGGATTTTTTGTTAAAACTCCTTGTTCTTTTAGTTTCATAAGTGCAAAATTAATTCCAAGGGAGGAGTTAATTGTTTTTCTTTCTGATTTGGGATGTTTTATTGATGATTTCGAAGAGTGTCAATCATTTAAAATGTTTGGATATGTGAAAATCATATTAAAGAACTGAGGGGACGTGCTTACAATAGACAGCGAACGTCTTCGTGTTTGTTACCTACGAATTTAAAAAGCCACAATAATATAAGAAGCAAAGAACGACGATTGAATGAAAAACAGGCCAGATATATTTTCAAAACAAAAGGAATTATACTTCCGATTGGCACAGGTAAGACTAATAAAGTATTTGGACGCAGACTTCGTACCACTATATATTTAAGATTATATGAGAAATTGTGAATCAGTGTCAGAAAGGCTCAAAATCAAAAAGGACCTGTCCAAAAGGCAAAGTTTATGGAATCTACATCAATTTCTTATTAAAGTATTGTTTTTACTTCAAAATAGTGGTACAATGTCTTAATTTTTATATTTCATACACAATTAGCATATAAACAAGAATTGTCAGTTCTCTGAGTATCGTGTTATCACGAATATCAAGGTAAAGACAAAACCGGCGTATTTGAAATATAATTGAATCTGTTCATTAAAATTTAATGAGTGTAAATTTTTTCCTAACATATAAATGGGATTTTTTCTTCAATTTAGGATGTAGATGTACACTCTGGAATCACACTAAAAATGAGTTATAACTTTCTTCAAAGAATATCTGTAATGAAACACACAGGTATGAGTATCCTCTGAGGTCTTTCTTCAAGTGTACTTGTGAAGTCCTATGTTAAGTTTATATTAAAGATGAAAATGAATATAAACTTTGTAAATAAATGTTCTTGGATATCACATGTAGAGAATGATTATAAATGAAAATTGAAATGTATATTTTCAGTTATTTACCTATTGCTAATCTATTTTTGTATGAACCATTTCTGTCCTGCACTAAAGCATAGCAGCAATTATACAGAAGTGTGGTATTTTTTTAGGAGTATGTAATACATGCAGGAAAGAAGTATTGAAGGACTTTACAAATGAACTACAGGAACAAAAGGTTAGGAATAGCATTGTTTTTAATTTAAAATGTATTAAAACTGATTATTTTTTCAGAAAGAACATGATTTGGGACAACTGAGCAAGAATTTACTTTTGTATTATGCTTCATACATATTATTGTCCTGATACATTTGGCAATGATGGTGAATATTTGCAACTATCATTTTAGTTCATTTAGCTTATAAATACTTATTAAAATGCTGTTAGCTGTTGAGCTATTTATTCATTCAGCTTACAAACATAAATAAAAGTGCTGTTAGGCTGTTGAGCTATTTCACCTGAACATGATTGGGGACGACAGGGTTCTAAGCAAGCATTTACTTCGGTATTATGCTTCACCCGTATTTATGTCCTGATACTCTTGGCAATGATGGTGAACGTTTTGCAGCTTACACTTCTTAAATTTCATTCAGCTTACAAATATATATTAAAGTGCTGTTAGCTGTTGAGCTATCACCTGTTAATGATTTGGGACGACTGGGTTTTAAGCAAGCATTTTTTGCTGAGATTCTGCTTCACCCGTGTATGTCCTGATACTCTTGGCAATGATGGTGAACGTTTTGCAGCTAGCACTTTATTCATTCAGCTTACAAACATAAATAAAGGTGCTGTAAGGCTGTTGAGCTATTTCACCTGAACATGATTGGGGACGACAGGGTTCTAAGCAACCATTTACTTCGGTATCATGCTTCACCCGTATTTATGTCCTGATACTCTTGGCAATGATGGTGAACGTTTTGCAGCTTACACTTCTTAAATTTCATTCAGCTAACAAATATATATTAAAGTGCTGTTAGCTGTTGAGCTATCCCCTGTTAATGATTTGGGACGACTGGGTTCTAAGCAAGCATTTTTGCTGATATTCTGCTTCACCCGTGTATGTCCTGATACTCTTGGCAATGATGGTGAACGTTTTGCAGCTAGCACTTTATTCATTCAGCTTACAAACATAAATAAAAGTGCTGTTAGGCTGTTGAGCTATTTCACCTGAACATGATTGGGGACGACAGGGTTCTAAGCAAGCATTTACTTCGGTATTATGCTTCACCCGTATTTATGTCCTGATACTCTTGGCAATGATGGTGAACGTTTTGCAGCTTACACTTCTTAAATTTCATTCAGCTAACAAATATATATTAAAGTGCTGTTAGCTGTTGAGCTATCACCTGTTAATGATTTGGGACGACTGGGTTCTAAGCAAGCATTTTTTGCTGAGATTCTGCTTCACCCGTGTATGTCCTGATACTCTTGGCAATGATGGTGAACGTTTTGCAGCTAACACTTCATAAATTTCAATCAGCTTATAGATCTATTTTAAAGTGCTGTTAACAAAACAATCATTTTAAAAACAGTTTCCATATACAACAAATCTGTATCCGACTGCTTTAAATTAAAATAGACAAACATAATTGGGTAAATCTCTCGAATGAAAGAATATTTATTGAAAACAATTATGAACAATTTCTCCAAAAATTGTCTGCAGCATATGCATATGGAAAGGGATGAATCTTATTTTTGTAGGAGCTGTTAAACGTGTCTGATGTTATTGTACAAGAAGAAGTTGAAGATCCTGAAGATGAAGATAATGACATTCCATTGAAAAGGGGGAGAAAAACAGAGGTTAAAAAATCTTTAATTCTATCGGGAAATACTATGACAATGTGAAATGTGTGACATATTTTACTGAGATGGTTAAATTTTCAAGCAGGCAATCTATAGCATGATTAAAGCAGCAATAGTTCATCTTACAAAAGTTGTCAGCTAGACGTGTGTAAAAAAGCATTTGTGTGTGAGAGGCTTTTAAGAACCATGGCTGATCATGCAAAAATGCAGTTGAAAATAACGGATAAAAAAATATGAGTTAGAATACAACAAATCTGCAGTGTATGACTTAAAAATATTGTTTTGCTAAAATATGAAAGCTCTCTGTTAATGAATGTATGATAATTTGAAATGACAGTGGCAAAGGAAGAACTTGGCCATAATGAGCAATTTCTCCTTTTGTCACAATGATTTTAAAAGAAGCATCATATATGATCATGTGGTTTTTACATTTATTTTGTAGGAACCAATACACACTATTGATACATACGCCTCCAGCCAAGAGTATGAATTTTCTCAATCATCAGAGGCCTCTGTCTCGGCTTCAGTGAAACTTGAGGCTCTTAACAAGTTTTTAGCTCTGAGTGGTGTTAGTCCTGTGAAAGAGTGCACAGTTTCAATACAAGATTCTAGCAAGAGGACTCAAGATCGGTATATTAATAAAGCAAATAAATGTTCAGAAATTGTTTTTTCCACAATATGCCCAGGAGGGAAGGACTTTTTATTACAGTCAGTGAACACTCATTATCCATCATGTCCATCAAAGTCGGATGAGGAGAGTGCTACACTTGCAACTCTGGTAGACATGTACAGCAATGCTACAACATGGACTTCACAAAGACAGATTTTGTCAGCCATTGTTGTAGACAAGAATTTCCAAAGTGTTAAAGAGGTAAAAGTTCTTTATATAAATCATAACTTAATATCTTATTCTACTATCTTTATCCCTAGTTCTTTCATATCAAAGATTTAAAAAAGCGTACAAGTGTAATTTGTTCTATTGAATCCAGTGAGGAATATGCGAGCATAATGGTCCTCTTGTTTTGAGTGTTGCCCGCTTGTATTTCTTTTTCCCTCACTTATTTGTGACCACTCTACACTGAACATCCTTTGTCCGATCTTAACCAAACTTTGTATACAGTTAGTATATGGCAAGGTCTAGCAGTCTATTTATTTTCAAGGTCATACGTTAAAAGTCAATGTCAAAATTTGAGTATTTTACCATATCAACAACCTTGTGACCACTCTACACTGATCATCTCTTGGTAGATCATAACCAACCTTTGTGATGATAGAATACCAAGGGGATCCGCTTTGCGTTGCCCTTGTTATGCCCCCTTCGAAGAAGAAAGGTATATTGCTTTGCACATGTCTGTAGGGTGGTTGGTCAGCCCGTCAGTCCGTCTGTAGACCAAAGCTTGTCCGAGTGATAACTCAACAATGCCTGGACCTATGGTCCTCAAACTTGACTTGGAGGTTGGGGCTGACCAATAGATGAACCCTATTTATTTTGAGGTCATTGGGTTAAAGGTCAAGGTCACAGTTACATTGAACACAAAAACCTTTGTTAAGTTTGTCCGAGTGATAACTCAACAATGCCTTCACCTAGGGTCCTCAAACTTAACTTGGAGGTAAGGCCTGACCAGTAGATGATCCCTATTTATTTTGAGGTCATTGGGTCAAAGGTCAAGGTCACAGTGACCATAAACACAAAAACCTTTTTTAAGCTTGTCCGAGTGATGACTTAACAATGCCTGGACCTGGAGGATACATGTTTATCTGCAAATATCAGTCATCATCACAATGTGATTAAAAACTGTACTTAACATCCTCAAACTTTGAATGAACATTGTTCATAATCTTAAAACTAACTCATAGACATCCAATGTCAAATGTCAAATCAGCTGGCATTTCAGTCCATTCAAATTTTATTCAATTGTCCAAATATTTCTGACAACATGGTGGCCAGGGGGGGCATAATGTTTTACAAATATTTCTTGTTAAAGTTTGATTTAATGTATGTTCATATGAAAAAGGTTGGTGCTAAAATGAAATTGAAGAACTATATGTGATTGTGTTTTTCAGCTCATACCTTGTTTGACTAGATTCAAGTTCAAACAAGCCAAGGAACACATTGTGCAGCATGGCATTGGAGAAGAAATCGCCAACCCAAAATCCACAAGGGAAAAATATACTGTTGAACAGCTGGACCATTTCATTGATTTCATAACTTCCGGACAAATAATAAAAGATCAGCCTTTTGGCGAAAAAAGTTTGAAAATGGAAACTGGAGAAGTTATTAAAATCCCAACTGTTATTCGCAGTTTAGCTCCCTCATCTGTCATCCACCAATACATTGCTCTTTGTAATGAGGACAATATCAAACATCTTGGTAAGTCTATCATTGTTGATTTTTTAAACTTTAATTATTTTTACAGATAAGTAATTTATTTCAGAAGAAAATTATGATAGGTAACAACTTTAATTAGTTTTCATACCTATGCAAACTGCAATGTAGCAAATTTCTGATTTATTAATGATACACAGATTATTTACCCTTTCTTACATATCACTTTCCCGCATACACTATATCTGCAGCAGACAACTTTAACTGTATATAAATTATCTGTTATTGAAAGAATATTTTTCAAATTTAGTTGAAAATATTGTGGCAATAGGAGAAATTGCCATGCTGTTTTTCATTCTTTTCAATAGTTCTATTTTCATTTTAAGAAATATTCAATATTTATTTTTGCTATATGTTTTCAAAATGGTCTGCATCAACTTTGCTGTATAATGGAAAGGGGTAAATGCTTATAAATAAATGTTTTACAGGGGCTAGCACACTTTACAAAATTTTGGATGATTGCCCAGCTGTTGTAAGAAGAAGTGTGGAGGTACTGGATAATTTCATTATGGAAGGATGCAAAGGTGTTGCTGACCTTGACAAAATAATTAACCAACTCCAGTTATCCGCAGAAGAAGAAAAGCACATGAAATTAGATTTGCGAAATGCTAAAATATATCTAAAGTCAGGATTGAAGGTTGGTGATAGATTTCTTTTCATTTTTTGGGGATTTAAACGGTTTTTAGCTCTACTGGCCAAAGGCCAGAAGGGCTTATGTCGTGGCGATTTGTCCGTCGTCCGTGCGTGCGTGCGTCCGTAAACAATTTCTTGTTAACACGATACAGTCTTTCCTTTTGATTGTATCTCAACCAAACTTATACAGTAGTTAGATATCCATGAGAGCTCGGTTCCTTTTGAAAATTAGCCAGATCAATCCATGCATGACTGGATTATGGCCCTTGAAATGGTCAAAATTGCTATAAAAGAGCTTGTTAACACGATACAGTCCTCACTTTTGATTGTATCTCAATCAAACTTATACAGTAGTTAGATATCCATGAGAGCTCGGTTCCTTTCGAAAACCAGCAACAGATTCGCCCATGCATCACTGGATTATGGCCCTAGAAAGGGTCAAAATTGCTATAAAAGAGCTTGTTAACACGATACCGTCTTTATTTTTTACTGGATCTCAACCAAACTTATACAGTAGTTAGATATCCATGAGAGCTTGATTCGTTTCGAAAACAAGCCAGATCTGCCCCATGCATGACTGAATTATGGCGCTTGAAATTGTCAAAATTGCTATAATAGGGCTTGTTAACATGATACAGTCCTTATTTTTGATTGTATCTCAATCAAACTTATACAGTAGTTAGATATCCATGAGAGTTTGGTTTATTTCTAAAAAACGGCCAGATCTACCCATGTATGGCTGGATTATGGCCCTTGAAATTGTCAAAATTGCTATAATACAGCTTGTGAACACAATAGAGCTTTCATTTACTATCTGATCTTCACCAAACTTAGATGGTATTTGAATATTGATGACATATTGGTTCCTTTTGAAACAAGCCAGATCAATGCCAGTAGAGCATAGGCCCTCATGGGCCTCTTGTTTACTGTGTGAAATCGCCATTTCATATCACTTGTCAATTGTTGATTCTTATTTTGAAAAATGATCACTTCCTGATTAAGAAATTATCAAGGTGAGGTGTTGTCATCACCCTGTGTCCATAGTCCACAATTACCTCTATGATTTTCATCCAATCTTCCAGCTTAATACTAAGATGAGTTGTTCGAGATAATCTGTGCCCTCATGTTTAGCTTTATTTTCATAAGAATCCATACTTATTTGTTTTAATATGGAATATTTCAGGCACATGTTTCTAAAGAGAGTCTGGTTGAAGATCATTGTTTGTCTTATGCTCTCAGTTCTTCAGAGCCAAAATTCAGAACAGTTTGCGACCATCAACATACCAGCCAATGTGACGAATGTGACAGTATTGAAAAGATCCTCAACACTGTTAAGCAAAGGGCTGAGGAGCATCAATGGCATAACAAAGAATCAACAATGTACATGGTAAATAAAGACTAACAGGGATTTTCTGAGCCAGATGTCATTTGCATTTATTCTCACATTAGAAGCTGAATTTTATTTTTCACTTGACCAAATGTGAAGTGAATATATCTTGTAGGATAAGTAACTTTATTACCAAAATTGATTGACATTTATTCAAACAAAAACGAAGCTAAATGGCATAAGTTGAACCCAAAATTATTTATTTTTATTGTTCCATTCTCCTAATGAAAAGGTATACACACATACAATACACAATCGAAACAGATTTGATTGCAATGATATAAGAATATTCTGATCAGACCGTTACGGAAAGTCTCTCTATTGATAGGAAGTCAATTTATTGTGTTTATATTATATTCACTGTATACAGTTAGAGGAAGCTATACAGGCCATAACTAGATGGAAGTCACACATAATCAGGTCAAGGAATCAAGAACAAGCAAGACGTACACTTGTTAAAAAGATGACCGAAGAAGATGCTATCGTTACTTGTGATTGGGCCATGAAATTCCTTCCACGGAAATATAGAGAAGGTATCCCAGCCTTGACATTGACTGAATAAATATTAGCTGTATTAGATATTCAACTGTACATTAATATTGTAGACTTTGTCCTTCAATTCGCCAGGAAGTTTCCGGCGTTAGCGTAGGGTATCGAAACCGGGTGACCCGGATTTGATCCCCACTCATATATGTGACAATAATGTTGAAATTATGTTGAAAACAGGATCAGACCGCTAATAAAGAAATAAAATTGTCCAGCTTACAGCCTTTGAACAGAAAGCTTCAAACAATGCAGGATAGTAATTTTACCACTTAAACAATCGGGACTTTGTAAACATTAAGGTCACAATCATAATTCTTCTAAGAAGAGCAAACTTCAAAAATATGTATTTGAAGATATCCTACCAGATTCTTTATATTTGCCTTGATTTATGAAGAAATAAGGATCAAAAGGTTGATGGCACATTTCTGCCTCGTAATTGTTATGCTTATCAAAATTAGGTGAAATAAACCTACATCTGCAGCACATCCAGGCAAATATATTGAAAATCTATCGGACTGGATTGGATTGATTTGAGAACATTTCAGACAATTTCTGTTTTATTTGCAATTTTTTCTACAAGTCAATTGCTGCAGATGTTTAACCCTTTCCCTCAAATAGACGCTTTCTGACGCCTCTGCAGCAGACGGCTTTTTTTTAAAATCGTAGTGAGAAAAGAAGAAATTGCTCAAAACGAGCAATTTCTCCTTTTGCAACAATGTTTTCCACTTTTAGTCATAGGTTATTCATTCAATTAGAGATTTTCGATTTGAAAAAATATGTTCAAAGTGGTCTGCTGCAGAATTGTCGTATGAGGGAAGGGGTAATAATTGGTCTTGAAGTGGGAAATTGTTTAAAAGGTGTTATTTGCAATATTTTACAGGACAAATTGATTGGTTTGCCAAACGAGGGATAAATTGGCACATTGCTGTGACATTGTTAAAGGAGGGTTCTAACTTTATTACTTCGACGCATGTGCACCTGTTTGAGTTGCCTGTTTCCCAAGATGCATCCATAACCTCCCAAATATTGATAGATGTAGGCAGAGACCTTATTGAACACAATCCCCGCCTGAAAAACATCCACTTTTTCTCTGATAATGCTGGATGCTACAAATCTTCAACAAACATACTGAGGTTACATTATGCATTGGACAGCACCATAGCATCCTTCAATTTCTGCGAGGCGCAAGATAGCAAAGGTGAGTTAAAGTGATTAGAATGAGATTGTAAACTTTTGAAAACTTCTGCCTTGATATATTATTTATGGGACATATCTTCCTGCAGTCCTGAAAGTGTTCTAGGGAACACTCACATTTATATTATTAAAAATCTGTTTATGGGTTGATGATTGAATGGAGTTTAACACCATTTTTAACATTTCTTCAGTCATATCATGGCGGCCTGAGTTCAACAATACATGTGTTTCCTAGCTTTCTATCACCAGTACTCCATTCAACAGAGTTTCGAAGCAACTGGCTGCTTTTACACATAGACTGTTAGCCAATTGCATGCAACATTTAAAACTTTTGTTAAAGTTCTGAAAGAATACTTCCAGAACAGAGCTACTAGGCCTCGGCTGTTCATGTGTGGTTTGTCCTTTAAAATACATGTGAATATGTAATATTTATTTTATTATAGCGAACAAAATTACACTTTTATTCAAATCATTCTGTACCTTTGTAGGGGAGTTGAACATTGGTAGATCTACTTCAATGTAACACACACATATGAATATACTGGTTAACAGTATACTGTAACATGGCATGTGCGTCTAAAAGGTGACGTAATTGTTTGAAATGACGTCATGCACGTGCATAACCAACATTTTAAGGTGCATGCCATGTAACAGTATACTGTTAACAAAAAAATATCAATGGTTTCAATTTAGGGCCATGTGACAGACTCGCAGCTCATATAAAGGGTATCATTCGGAGACACGTCAATCAAGGAAATGATGTGACTTCAGCTGTGCATATGAAGCAGGTAAATATTATTATATTACCATTACCTCATATAGATGATTTATAAACGCCTCTGCAGCAGACAGCTTTTTTAAAACATGGCGACTAAAGTAGAAATTGCTCAAAACAAGCAATTTCTCCTTTTGCCACAATATCTTTTCTCTTTTTAACAATTTTAAAAACTTTCATTTATGCAGGTTTTGTATAAATGGCTTCAAAGTTGTCTGCTGCAGTTTAAGTATATTTGGAAAAGAGTTAAATTGATCGAAAGTAATGTATGAACATTAGAAACAGTCTTTTGATGTTAGATTTTGAAACTTTTACGAAAAGGTTTGTTCAATTTTACTGAAATGAGCTGCACCACTTAAAATAATTAAACTTATGAAGCTTAATTATACAATATAATTCATTATTGAACAGTATGAATGTCCTTTTTCTATTTTGAATAAATAAAGATAAAGACATTAAACCACAATCAATCCTTATCTCAATCACAATGAAAGGATTTGATGTACACATAAAATAAAAATAATTGGAACCAGACCCAATGGTTTGTTTTCTTTATGTGCACATTAGTTTTGTAATTACATTGCAGGCAATTGAAAAGAAAAGAAAATCAGATATAAAAGTAAAAGTTGTCTCCTCACTGAATATTATAGATGTACAGCTATCAAAGTTCTCAATTCCAGCCATTTCAAAGCTGTACAATTTTCAATATTCATCCAAAGGACTACAAATGTGGAAAGCTTATTCCATTGGAGAAGGTTAGATGAAACATTTTTTGATAAAAGTAAATTTTCCAACATCCTATGCTGTGTTATCATAGTTTGTACAGATACAATAATGCATTACGATATTATTCGTCTATTTCAACAAGAAGACAAAGTAACATGTAATTCCATCGAATTAACATTATTTGCCAATCAATGATTTTAGCAAATTTAAAGAGGGTCAAATGTAATCTTA
>JASEVX010001272.1:0-19096 GCA_031761405.1 Serripes groenlandicus | reverse complement strand
GAGATAACTTGAAAAGTAATGAGAAATGTGACAGGATGACTGTCACACAGATTTAACCATATACCATATGCAGACGCTTTCTGTCGTCGCCCCTGCAGCAGACCACTTTTGAAAACATTGTGGTAAAAGGCGAAATAGCATATTATGAGCAATTTCTCATTTTGCCACAATGATCTCAAATTTATTAATAATTGTTTCTTTCAATTATAAAGAGATTCCATATTTTTCACTAAATGTTTTCAATGTCGTCTGCTACAGATTTGTTGTATGTTGGATAGGGTTAATGGAATAAATTCACGCTATAAAAATCATACATCTTTGAAAATTGTTTAATTCGGTTTTTGCTTGATTGAATGGTGTTTTAATGCCGCTTTCAAACATTATTTCAGCTATATCACGATGTTTCCTGGGGCAAAATACCAGTACTACCGGTATTACCGGTATTATTTATTATAACAACGACGCATCAGTCGTAACTAATGTCCCCGCAACTCAGGGCTACAAGGGAGGGAAGCCATTTCTTACACCTTAAAGTCTATGGATCGAACCCTCATCTCGCGCCCGCTTCAGAGACGGACGCTAGAGACGGACGCTAGAACTACTGCACCACGGAGGTCATGATCAGGTTAACGTTGTAAAGTTATACAAAGCAAATGCGCGAGAAAACCAACAGTGTGGACTTTGCGTAAAGTATCGACCCGGATCAGCCTAAGCATGCCGTGCAGGCTTACTGGGATAGACACTTTTCGCCTCCTGTGGATTTTCTGTTTCAGGTATCATTAGTCTATACCTCTATCCCACTGGGACGGAATGTGTCGGCCCGGATTAGTCTGCACAGATTTGCGCAGGCTGATCTGGATCGATACATTACGCGGAGGCCATAATGTTGGTTTTCTTGCGAGACGGCTCATTAATTATCTCCGCAACTCAACATTCAAATATAATTATTTCTTGCGTACTGAAATAACTGGGTGGGGAAGACCGATGACCGTAAATAGAGGATATTTCATGAGTGTTTATTTATTTACTAAGATGATATGTCGCGAGGTTTGGAGAGCGTCATATTCAGCTTAGTTAGGTGATAATACATAAACACGAATGAGATATTCTATATTCTATTTATCATATAAAGTGATTTATGAGGCGTATTTCTAAACAAATGTACATGAAATTATCCGATGTTGGCGTCAAAGTGATTAACGTTATATAACTTTGACCATTGACATAGTTTGGTTTCTGCGTTGTAACATAGACTTGAGCGTAAGACTGGAAAACAAACTAGAAGTGTTATAAGATGTTTAAAGAATTGGAATTTTTACACTCACAGAGAGTTTTTTATGTGGTAAATCATAATATGCAGTGATCGTAGTCATGTCACACAAACACTTTGTTTTAAGTAATCATTGCAACCAAAATAATAGATAAGAAGCGTACAATTCAGACCAAGACAACACTGCATGTATGTTCTAGACTAATTTTGGTCGATCTGCATTGTTCACACATATTGTTTTGTCATGCATAGCAGAATAACACATGCTGTGCATATAGCAGCATAAGGGTTATGAACTTGGCGAGACCCATCATGTTGAAATTTTAGAAACACAGCTAAAGGGAAAGAACTGCTACGACGTTTTGTCTTTTCGGCAAAGGGAAGCAATCCATGAACCAGGTTCACAGTCTACCAAGCATGACTGATCTCCCTTGTATGTTCAACGTTGATTGACACGATCTGGAACATTGTGTAAATATTTGAACCGCGTATAATGATTTTGTTTGCTATTTACTTTCCTTACGGGATTTACATACGACTAAATTGGCATGACAAAGTGAGAAATTAGTTCAAATTACTGATTATGATCAATTTCTCCTTTTCTAAAATCGTCTGCTGCCTATTCGCCAACATGAACCTGTATGTAGGAAACGTTTACGTAGGTAATACATTGTCTTGGCAACATGTGGGTGTGGTCAGCTCGTGTGAAAAGGTGGACGTGTGTCTAACTCGATACCTAAAGCCAAAGTCACGCTCGATACTGTGAACAATTTCAACTGTCTTCGTGGCGTAGATGTAAGAACGTCCGTCTTGGGAGCGATAAACCAGGGTGCAAAACTTTAAAACTCTGAAAACGTTCTCATTGCTCGGAAATAAACTCCATGCTCAAAATAAGGCTTCTGATTGGTCAATTTGGGGGGGGGGGGGGGGGTGCGAATTAGCTTCTGACCAATCAGATACTTGATCACACATTCTGAGCACAGATTAAACTTGTATAGTTTTGGAGCCCGGATTCGAATCCCCGTCGGGTCATACTTTAAAATGATTTGTATTTGCTGTTTTCTTTGTGCGATCAAGGATGTAGGGATTACGATCAAGATATATAATACCGGTATAACTGGTAAATCGTTGAACAGAGGGCGTGCTACAGGTCACATATGATCGCGGATAAAGTTGTATTGGCGTTTTAAGCTGCTTTTAACATAATTTCAGTTATATCATGGAAACACTTCATTTATTAATGATCCCTGGGTAAACAAACCAGTACTAGACTAGAACATGTGCCTTGCCCAAGGGCACTCCACCATGACTGTCATGCCGCTACTGGGGATCGAACCCGGGACACTCGGTTTCAAATCAAATCCCCGACGCTAACAACTCGACCACGGCGGATACTTGTAGACGACCATGTGATGCAGTCAGTCGTATAGGGGTTTTGGTTCCGACGGCGAAAATCTGGGTACCATGTATTGGGTTGGGTGTAGTTACAGCTGATCGTTCCTGTTTTGTTATATATCGCAGACAGTTGAACTTCAACCGTATATGTACGATGGTCTCACGAAGTCGCTGGCAACCAACCGGTCACATATAAAAGAAAGTATTTGTACGTCACAAGACTATCGTACACGATCATAGGTGACCTTCGTAGGACCTTCTATAAAATCTCGGGACATCTGAAGACCTGTGACAGGTAAAAGGACAAACATTTATAATTTTAATTTTCAAAGATGCATAAGTTGAATCAATAAAAACCTATTTCATATTACCGTTGCGGCTGCCGTGCACCTGCTTGTGAACATGTTTTGATCAAAAATCGCTTTGTTACGCTAGAACGCTAGATGCCACAATACCTTCTTACAAAGTTTCCAAGCCGAAGGGTGAACGTACCGTCGCATAACAATTTATTCGACATGCTGACTTTTTCTGCGAAATTCTTGCACATTTGAACTGTTGCAAGGATGCTGCAAGGCAGTCTCACAATGGCTGAACATTTCTTTAAAGTTATCATCCCGGTAAACATTTGTGCGACCAAATAATCGTGCGGCTGATGGAAATAGGGCTAAAATTCATCGATGCGATATCCAAAGACAATCCTGCGATTGCCGCATGAAATACCAATACGTAAGTCATTCGTACTACTGGGTTCTGCTGCGGTTGATGTCTTCTATTTATTTAGGTTGTACGCCGCTTTCAACAATATTTCAGTTATATCACGGCGACAGTTCACTTATTCATGATCCCTGGGTAAACAAACCAGTACTAGGCTAGAATATGTGTCTTGCCGCTTTCAACAATATTTCAGTTATATCACGGCGACAGTTCACTTATTCATGATCCCTGGGTAAACAAACCAGTACTAGGCTAGAAAATGTGTCTTGCCCAAGGGCACTCCACCATGACCGTAGTGCCGCGACCGGGGATCGAACCCGGGACACCCGGTTTCGAAATCCCCGACGCTAACCACTCGACCACAGCAGATTCCTAATGCTGCGGTTGAACTTTGTCATGTGACCACAAACTCGTTTGTATAAACAAGTTAACACGACCGGTGATACATGTAGTCCATACGATTGACCGCGCTGGCAGACGATCGAAGGCTAAATGTTACTACCTTTCCCAAAATGCAGACGCATTTGAGGCAGACGACCATTGAAAACATCGTGAGAAAACGAGAAGTGGTTCACAATGAGAAATTTCTTGCTTTTTCCATGATATTTTTTTTTAATTTTTAGAATACTTTTTCATTTAGTGAGATTTCCCATACCATCATCAACCCCCGATTGTTTCAAAATCATCCGCTGTATATCTTAATTTATCTGGAAAAGGGTTAATACAAAGAATGACGAATTATTTGCCTATTTAAATAACGATTAACGATTTAGGGTATGTTTCTGTTATTCAAAATTAATTATAACTGGGTTTTGTTTGTTTTTGAATATTGTTTACGCCGTATTCAACAGTATATCTAGTTCTGTTACAAGACAATATGAGAGTCCTCTTATACGAATACCTTGGCTACGTATACCCCCTTCTAATTGTCTCGTATTTACGTAATCTAAGAATGTTGTGAAAGTTCTAAAGTCTTTGCGTATGCAGCCTCAGACTGAGCGCCATTATAACAGTCCTAGAAGATCCGATCTGACCAGGGCTCGAACCTGGACCGCGAGCGGTCTTTTTAGCTTGTTCTGTAACAAGGCATTTCCCTTAAACAAATACCTCGGCTAAATATATTTAACTATTTCCCACATGTAGACGCATTCTGGCGCCTTTTGAAATCATTGTAGCAACGGGATAAATTGCTCATTATGAGCAATTTCTACTTTTGCCAAAATGATTTCGAATCTCTCATATTTCATTTAAAAAGATGTTTCATATTTGAGCTAGGATGTTTCCAAAGTGGTCTGTTGCAGATTTGTCATTTTTGGGGAATGGTTAATATCTGTTGACTTATTTTGAAAGAAAATGTGATAAAAAAGGGAATTTATTCATCATGAGTTGAGACAATTAATTAGTTGATACTTGTTCAGAGCACAATTATCTGTTAATACAATTTAAATAAATAATGTACTTTTTCTTTTATTACTGAATTAGTAATTACAAGTGTTCATAAAGAGAACTAATCCGTTTCTTCACCAAAAGTAAACAGTAGATATCTTCCTTGATAACACGAAGCGTTTGTAACAGTGAGTTTAAAGTTGCTGAACTCCAGATGGAGATCACAATTTTAAAATGTTGAAACTTCAGCAAATATTGCTAATAGTGACAATAAAGTAAGTAATGAATAGTTCAAAATCTTTTAGGCAGTAAATGTTGATTGAAAGTCATGAAAATGTACAAAATTTGGCTTTTTAAGACAACTTTTAAACAGTCTTAAAACTATTTTCTGTAGTTCAGCACCTTTGAGCGAATATAATATGATCCGTCCCGCGAGAAAACCAACAGTATGGCCTCTGCGTAATGTATCGATCCAGATCGGCCTGTGTATTCCGTGCAGACTGATCCGGGTCGACACTTTCCGATTCTGGGAGAAAGAGGTATAGAGTAATGCTTCCTGAAACATAAAACCTACAGGATGCGAAACGTGTCTATCCGGGTAAGCCTGCGCGGCATGCTTAGGCTGATTGCAGAGTCCACAATGTTGGTTTTCTCGCAAAAAATGTGTTAAGACAATACTGACTCAAGCCTATTTGTGACCGCTTTATATCAAAGGCGTATCTTCATCCTTCACTATCTGGTTCGAGTTATAGTCTATCTTCATATTGGTCCAATGAACACCGTCATCTCTCTGTTGGAATATTAACACCATGGGAAATATAAAGTTTAACACCCAAAAATCTCCGAACACCGACGTAAGATTCTTTTTCCACGTGTTTGAATTTCTGAACGGTATCTTCTTCACTGATTCAAACATGGTCTTTCCTTTGATCGCAAAGAACATTTGTGAGGGAAAGTACGCTACACCCAGTATTATATACAGCGCGTAGATGTAACAATGGACGATGAGCAAGGTTTCAAATCCACCGATATATCCCGATATCCATTTACCGACCGTAACGGGTAGTATATAGTCCGACTAGGAAGAGGAAGTTGGCCAGATCTCGTACTGTATATAACGAACTGTTAAAATTGTTCCAGTTATACCGATAATTAAGCAGTATAGCAACATAACGATAAAATATCTTTGATTTTTGAATCCAACACAACTGCCGACTACAAAACAATGGTGATCTCTCTTCAAGACACACTTTTTGCAAAACCTACAGTGATAGGTACGCGGAGGTACGTATACGTCACATTTACCACAGAACCTCCAATCAAGATCGACGTCTTTCCCTGTCATCATATGAGTGGCTCGACCGTTTGCATGTCCATTGCCGATGTGTTGTTGTTGTTGTTCGATTAAACCCCCGAATGTTTCTGGAAATCTGTTTGTTCTTTGGTGTATGTCAAAGTAAGGGTTGTCCTTGGTTTGTATGTAGTATGAACTAAACGTGATGGTGCATATAAAGTTTACGAGGACATTCATAAGTATGAACGCGAGGAACAATTTGAAATAATATTGCGTCCAGGGGTGGTAGTCTTCGAATAAATACGGAACTATGTCATTCAGCATGACGTAAAGATACGTCGGAGCGTGGAAACAGATGATCAACTTCATAGATATCTGAAAAAAAAAAAAAAATTAATAAGATAAAGTAAACAATAATTCGTTATAATTATGTGTCTCTCGAAAATATGCAATTCTGCGAAAGTTGTTCTCAAAATGAGGTTATTCTTATTTATCATCAATGCTTACACAGTTGTGTTTCAGAGTTATGTCCTCCATTTGTTTTCACATTCAAGAATGCATTCAACAGACGTTATGAAGTACGTCGACTTGAAAAAAAGTGATATATCTGGACATGAACGCCTGCGGAATGTGTTTTACAACGTGTTGAACAGTATTTCAGTTATAACAAGGCACGTCATGCATACGTACCAATACAACCAGTATATCAGTCCGTTGAACCTGTAGTACTTTTATCCCGACAATCTTAAGCGCCGAGGAACGTTTTGCTTTTAATTCGTTGGTGTGACACGTTCGATCCGTCTCTGACTCACGAGACGGGCGCACTAAGCCCTAATCAGTACTCCACTATTTGGAGTACGCGTGTAGAAGCTCGGCTTATATTGGCATTGTGTTTCTTCCCAACACATGAAAGTCATCCACACGCTTACATTGTTAAGCTTTTCTTTTCATTTCTCACCACAATCTTGTATGTCCACCATTGTAGATATGATTACAGAAGAAAAAGAAGAAGAAGAAGAAGAAAAAAAAAAAGAAGAAGAAGAAAAAGAAGAAAAAGAAGGAAAAGAAGGAAAAGAAGAAGAAAAAGAAGAAAAAAAAGAAGAAGAAAAAGAAGGAAAAGAAAAAAAAAGAAGAAGAAAAAGAAGAAGAAGGTGACTTACATGACCTTAGACGAACACATGTGTTTCCTAGCTTTCTCATACCAGTACTCCACATAACATACTTTCCAAGCAACCGGCTGCTTTTCCGCATAGACGGTTAGCCCATTGGTGAAAGACGAATGACGCTTGTCAAAGTGACTTTTGTCAAACGTCGGAAAGAATGCTGGCCGAGCTGGGATTCGAACTCGCAACTCGCGTCGTTACCGACTGAGCTACCGGGGCTCGGCTCGAAGAAGAAGTAGAAGAACAACAATAACAAGAAGAAGAAGAAATAGAAAAAAGAGTGACTTACATGACCTCGAACTTTTGTTTCACCCTTAGCAATCAGAACTTTACGCTCCCTCCATTTGTCCATCAAACTCATTCCATGCTTTGTCGTAATGTCGTTTTGGGTTAATGGTAGCAGAGACTCGCTTTCCCTCGGACCAGAAGTTGTCCGCCGCATGATTAGGAATATCTTGTATGACTGAAAAAGAAAAGACAAAACACCTACATGTATAATTTAAATCATGACACATATTGGCGATGGAGCGTCTGCCTCCGTGCGAAATGTCACGGGTTCGTTCTCAGGTCGGGTTAATACCAAATACTTTTGAATTGGTAGCAATGGCATTCCCTCCTTGGCGCTCAGAATTGTCGAGTTATTGAACTTGTATCCGTTTCAGTTAAGGGCGACAACATTGATATCGATCTACGGACCTATGCTACCAGTGCTGATCCAGATCAGTCTCCAACGCCACACGTACACGGATCTTGTTGTACAATATTACAATATCTTACAATATTTTTTATTTCGATGCTGCCGAGTATGTACATAATACATAAATGACAGTTCTGCAATATATTATACAACGTGATCAGAGGGAAACAAAAGGCGTAGTAATTAAATCAATATGAGAGAGAAATTGAGAATAAGAGAAAAAGAATGAAGTATATAGGGGAAAACAAGAAAGAAGGTACAGAATGGAGGATAGAAGCATGTTTAGTAGTTTAAATATGTTTGTTAAACATGTCTATTTGAAAGCTCAATCACCTTAGTTTCGTCATATTTCCATATTAAATGTACGATATACGAACAGTTAATATTTCACTTGGACAAATTAACAAAAAGATTTTTCTCGCAAAATTACAAATGTTAAAAAATGGTTAAAACTATTAAATTTAAGTAAATGCATATACAATAGTTATAGTTTGTAAACAAATGGTTAAAGTACTTTTGAATTTAAGTAAAGTACATGTATATACAATAGTTATAGTTGGCCTCTTTATTTAGAACTGAAAGAAAAGATATTTGAATCCTGATTATGTTAATAAAATAGTAGTATTTGCTGGTTATCACATCGAATGATTTTCTTTTAACAATAAATCGATTAATTATCAGGGGCTTAGCTCTCTTTAGGCACTGTAGGCACGTGCCTACACATTTTTTCTCAAAATGCCCCAAAAAGTCGTCGCAGACTGATCCGGCCGACACATTCCGTCTTAGGGGGATAGATGTATAGAGTAGTGATTCCTAAAACAGAAAATCCACAGGTGGCGAAAAGTGTCTATCCGGGTAGGCCTGTGTGGCATGCTTAGGCTGATCCGGGTCGATACTTTACGCAGAGTCCACAATATTGATTTTCTCACGAGACGGCCTACACATTGATTATTGCAAAGCTACGCCCCTGATTATTGTTCTGGTATATTCATAAGAAGGTTCTTCCCTTTCTACTCATTCCAATATATATGAAACAATACCACTATAACAAATCGTAGAGAGAAGGGATAAGAATCAATTAAATCGGATAATAAAAATATCAGTTAGCGAGTGTTTTTAAATAAACGTATTAGGTATAGCTTAACGCAATAATTTGACTTGCTTGCATAGACTTGAATCTAATCGGATTTACTCGGGTAAACTCTATTTCAATAAATAGCCGAGCGTGGCCCAATAAATCTTTACTTTCCAAATATGTTTACAAAGTAATGTTCGTCTTTTAAAAAGGCTCGATTCAAGGTCTCCTAAAATGGTAGTAATGGCAATTACCCCACTTGGTGCTCAGGGTTGTGGGGTTAGCATTACAACTGATTCACTAGTGTCAGGACAAATACACCAGGAGTACTAAGGAAACGCCGTTATATAACTGAAAAGTGTTTAAAATGGCATAAAACACCATATATAAACAAACACAAAAATAATAAAAAGTTAAAAACTCTTTTCACCAGACGATGTGCATTTGTTTAACCCTTTTCCATCATATGACAAATCTGCAGCAGACGACTTTGAAAATGTCTAGACAAATATGGAACAATCTTTAAATGGATGTATAGTTTTTTAATAGATTCGAATACATTGTAACAATTGAGAACTTGCTAATCATGAGCAATTTCTCCATTTCGAGGGTTTGATGTGAAACGGTTGTAACTCATAACCTATTTTGAAAACCCTGGATTAGGGGCAATTTTGACCCTTTTGTAAACAATGCAAATTTAGGTGTCATTGCTCAGAACGAGCAATGGCACCTAAATTTCCATTGTTTACCAAGAACAATGATTTAACGCTTATAAAGACTTTATGGCGAGGTAATTAACCTTGGTAAGAAAATACCTATTTTAGTTACAACCGTTTTACGCCAAGCCCTCGATTTGTTACAATGTTTTGTAAAACCATCTGCTGTAGATACGCCGAATACGTCTGTGCAAGTGGAAAATGGTTAACGCTCAAATCCATGAAATAGGCAGAAGTTAAAGGGGTGCAATGATACTTAGGTAAGAGTCGCCATTCGACACAGATACAACACGACCAGATAAGGGGCCTTTTTATGATCTTATACACTTTTCTGACTTCTAAAACCTTTGTAGTGGGTACTCGAAGGAGTCCTCCATGTGAGACGATTCTTTTTGAAAATCCGCAACATAAAAAATGGACAATAAAAACATTGTGAAGCAAAGAGCTGTTTACACCCTCATATCTAATATTCAAATAGACTTGTCCAGGAATACTATTGAAAGGGTTAGACGGCGGGGCTGGCCTGACTTTATACTGGTGACACAGGCTTCACACACTCGGTTAAAGCAGTGAAAGGGTTAAGCTTTCAACTCAATCAATTTTATCTCGATAGCTGTTTGTTTATGACATGTAATGTGTATTATACAAATATATCTATTATCGTGTTAAGTAAACATGTTTCAACTAATACCCCCCTCTCTCTCTCTCTCTTTCTGTGTATATCTCTCTCTGAACCAATCAGACTCTCTCTATCTTTCTGTGTATGTTTTTTTTTCTCTCTCTCTCTCTTTCTCAATCTCTCTATCTCTATCTCTCTATATCCATCTCACCCAATCAGACTCTCTCTCTATCCCTCCCTTTCTGTGTATCTCTCTCTCACACCCAATCAGACTGGATCGATATCAAGATTAATCATTTAAGATATTATATATCAGCACTAAATAAAGGTGTAAATAAAACACACACACACAATCATATATCGGTGACATTCAAATACAGTTTAAATATTTAGTATCAGACTGGGATCAGTTTAGATAGCATTAATTATAAAGAATAACATTTAAGCTATTAGATATCAGCACTGAATTAAGGTGTTCACACTCACTCAAGAGCCTGTCATATTGACCTATATTTTACTCAAAATAGAAAAAAATATGTTTTTACTATAAACAGATTAAGGTAGCACCTTTTTTAGCGTTGAGACGCGGGCTGTCAATCCAGGGGTTGTGAGTTCGAATCCCGACTCGGCCAACTTTCTTTCCGACGATTGACAAAAGTCAATGCGACATGCGTCATTCGTCTTCAATCAATGGGCTAAGTCTATGTGGAAAAGCAGCCAGTTCTTTGGGAAGATTGTTGTGTGGAGTACTGGTTTGAGAAAACCAGGAAATGCATGAGTAGGTTAACTGGCCGCCGTGATATAACTGAGAAATTGTTAAAAACGGCGTTAAACCCCAATAAATCAATCAATCAATTTTTAGCGATACATATGAGAAGTCTAACAAATTATACAACCAAAGTAAAGACCCAATTGATAGTTTCTAGCTATAAAACAAATAGTATATCAATTCAATTCAATTCAATATATTTTATTGGCATATAACAAATACATGTTGTCGCCAAAATTTACAATACCTTTGGCGGTTTATATTACAATACATATTTATTACAATGTTACATAAGAGAAAAGCATGATAAAATTAAGTTTCACCATCTCTTTTAATATTTGCTAAGTAAATATATTTGGACAATTTGCATAACATAGATCTTTGCTCTGATTTCATTAACTTTTGAAATTTATATATATTTGGCCAGTTGTAATAATACCTAGGAAGACACTCTATTCTTAGATCCCTGTACATAGGGCATACCAACAAGAAATGATATTCATCTTCTATCATATTTAAATTGCACATGTTACATTTTCTATTTTCTCTTTCAATATTTCTAAATCGTCCTTCCTCAATTAAAAGTTTGTGAGAAGAACATCTAAATCTTGTCAGAGATACTCGGTGTTTGATATTACTGACAAAATCTAAATATGTTTCTCTTGCAAAATTATTCTTGATTAATCTGTATGTTTCTAATTTACTTGACTCATTTACATCGGAATACCAACTTTGTATATATAAATCTTTAATTCTTTGTATAATATAATTCATTTCTGTGCCAGATATACTACTTAAATTAAACATATATGACAAACCACTTTTATCCAAAAGATCATTCACATTTTTTCTAAACTCATTTATATAATTACCAGTATATCAATAATCTCTCTTCACAGTATATATTGATTATGGTGAGTATGTACTTACGTGTTACTTAATCCGATGTCCAGTCCAAACTGGCAAATGGTCAGTGGTAATATCCCAGGTTAAACAACGGGAAAATTCGATAATACAGGTCACACGGTTCATCGCCCCGGACAAACAAGTACAAACAAAATTTTAAAAAGATGGCATTCGATATAAATCTGTTCAAATATTTTGACACTTTCCCTGATTTGCTATTTTTACCCTTTCCCCCATACGACAATTCTGCAGCAGACGACTTTAAACATATTTTGTCAGAAAATAGAAAATCTCGATAATTGAATGGATAACCTATGACTAAAAGTGGACAACATTGTGGCAAAAGGAGAAATTGCTATTTTGAGCAATTTCTTCTTTTGTCACTATGTTTTCAAAAATCCGTCTGCTGCAGAGGCATCTGAAAGCGTCTATATGAGGGAAAGGGTTAAAACCAATCTGCTCAGATCAATTCAATTCAATTCAATATAGTTTATTTAACGACGGTAACACAATAAACAATTACAACATCAGTTATCTCCCTTGTGGCCGTCAACAATAAACATCGTTAGTTTATTAAAAATTCCACCAAACTGAGGGACACCTTTTGAATGTAATATAATATAATTTAAAATATAACGGGAAGAGGAGAAATTCTCATTAAACGTTAATAGCATTATTATTAATATTATGATTACTAGTATTTAAATGATACAACAATACTGTAAATACATTGTTAACTCTACATGTTTCTCTTGCGGTTACTGAACACTCAGACTAGCATATGTATCCATACAGTCTCACAGGATTCGTCATTGTCTCTTTATATTTGAAACAGCATACGTTTGTTACACATTGTGAACATAAGAGCATGATTGAAACGCGTCAGACAAAAGAGTCCAAGTTCACTTGTGGTGGGTGAAGACTCAGACGATCATATGAACCCATACAGTCCCACAAGGGTCATCAATGTCTTTGTATATGTGAAACAACAACACACCTAGGGCTTGGCGTGAAACGGATGTAACTACCCTGATTTAGGGGCAATTTTGACCCTTTGTAAACAATGCAAATTTAGGTGCCATTGCTCAGAATGAGCAAATGGCACCTAAATGTTCATTGTTTACCAAGAAAAAGGATGTAAATGTTTATAAAGACTTTATGGCGAGGTGATTAACATTGGTAATAACATTTTATTTTTCGTTACAACCGTTTCACGCCAATCCCTCGATACGTTTGTTATTCGTGAGGTCTTATTGATTCTGCGTACAGCGAGGGAGCACGCTCTCACTAGAGTATTCATTGTACGACTACGTATAAAATGAAAGTCAATGTGTCTTTTGATAAAAACGCTATATAAATAAAGCCCCTTACTTGAATGTTAATGTCACTTTAAATGATACGGAGAACATTCGCAAGACGCTTCTAAAGACAGCTCTGTGTAATAGTAAGACGGTCAATTTGAGTTGTTAGATAACAAAGACGGGTTGGAAAATACTATATAAAGGTAATGGGATAACTTTTACAGTCCGTAAGTACTGTTCAATTACACGTTATTGTAAATAATTAATCAAAACGTTGATACACTTAGTCACGTGACTAAACATGTAGGCCAGTGAGAGGTGTTAAAACTGACTTCGACCGATCGCTGGTGTAGGAATGGAGTGTCCGCCTCGGGTTGGGTCAAACGTAAGACTTAACAAGAGCTGTCCGTAAGACAGCGCGCTGGATTATTCCATCGCTTTTAAGTTACTGAGATATTGACTCTGATGTAGTTGCATGCAAAACATTAATCAGCATTTCTTTAAGAGTGATAATTTGCATTATCTGCAGGATGGAGTTATCTTATTTAATAATTTACATATGTGTGATGGTAGGGAAGGGTTGTATAAAGTTCCAATGCAATGCATCAATTAGTTACTAAGATATGGACTGTTATTGAAGTTGCACGCAAAACTTAACCATAATTTCTAAGTAAAAATGGTCATAATTTGCTTTATATGCAGGTTAGAGTTATCTTACTTGATTGTGTATTATGGTGTGAAGTTGGGAAGGGTTGTATAAACTTTCAATGCAATGCTTCAAGTAGTTATGGAATCTTAATGTCGTTGCATGCAACACTTTAACCAGAATGCATTGCATCAAATAATGCTGAGATGTGGACTCTGAATGTAGTTGCGCGCAAAACTTTAACCATAATCATTTCTAAGTAAAAGGGGGCCATGTTTTAGAGTAACCATACATGATTGTTTACATAGGTGTGGTGGTTGGGAAGGGTTGTAGAAAGTTCCAATGCAATGCATCAAGTAGGTACTAAGATATGGACTCTTAATGTAGTTGCACGCAACACCTTTACCAGAATGTCTACGTACAAAAGGGACATAACTTGCATTACATGCAGGATATAGTTATCTTACTTGAAAATCTACACATGTGTGATAGTTGGGAAGGGTTGTATACATATTGAGATGTGAACTCTAAATGTAGTTGCACGCAAAGCTTTAACCAGAATTTCTAAGTAAAAAAAGGGCCACCATTTGCATTATATGCTAGATAGAGTTATCGTACTTGATTGTTTATATAGGTGTGATGGTTTGGCAGGGTTGTATTAAGTTTATATGCAATGCATCATGTAGGTTCTAAGATATGGACTCTTAATGTAGTTGCACGCAAAACTTCAACCATTATTTTGAAGTAAAACAAGGGCCATAACTTGAATAAAACGCAGGATAGAGTTATCTAACCTAATAATCTACATAGGTGTGATAGTTGGGAAGTTTTGTATAAAGTTTCAATGCATCTAGTAAATACTGAGATATAGAAACTTAATATAGTTGCACACAACACTTTAACTATAATTTCTAAGTAAAAAAGGGCCATAACTTGCATTAAATGCAGGATAGAGTTATCAAACTTGAGTATTTACATAGATGTGGTAGTTGTAAGTATTGTAGAAAGTTTCATTTCAATACATCTAGTAGTAACTGAGCTATGGTGAAATATATGGACTTGCATGCACAACTTTAACTAAGGTGTGACGCGGACGCCGACGCTCTCCGTGAAATTTAGTTGATTCCAAAACTCCTCCTATTAAAGACCAATCGGTAAGGGGCTTCGGTACATCATCACTCTCAATGAATTTTGGTTGATTCCAAAACTCCTCCTATTAAAGACCAATCGGTAAGGGGCTTCGGTACATCATCACTCTCAACGAATTTTTGTTGATTCCAAAAAATCCTCCTATTAAAGACCAATTGGTAATGGGCTTTGGTGCACTCTACTGAACCTGCAGGTCGCGGTTTCGATATAAAGAGGAAATACGTGATGTTTCCTACTCGCACTATCTGAACCTTGGACAGTGCTTTGCACGACTGACGAGCTGGCTCAAGGCGGACGTTAACTTTGTAATTGTGAAAATTAATTGACAACGGATTCGGAATTCGTCATACGGTCCACTGCAATCAAAATATAGGAAGCACGGTAACTTCATGAAAGTTCGTTTTATCCTAATCTCTCTATGTAAATAAACCCCTACTCATTTACACAAGTATCGTTTCTACATATAGTTGTAGTCTACGGTGAACTAATTGCAAAGGTAATTGATAAAGGACATTAAGCATCTTGGCCCTCATGTTTAAACCTCGTTCATTATAAATGTTAATCATTGATTTTCTGAAAGTCTTTACTTTATTATTTTTTGTTCGTAATAAAAGACGTCAGCAAAACGAATTCCGAACATTTTGTGATCATACGAAAAAACATGAGATTAACATTACTATCGTCTAGTCAATAACTTATAAATCCTTTTTATTGCCAAAGTATGCTCTTTATTTTTTTTTACAATCATCTTACTGTTTTTTCTTAAATAGGTAGCAACTATAGATATATTATGTATTTATAGTACGGTAGTGTATATTATACGATAGTGTTGGAAAAATGACACACCGAGTACCTGTGACACGCATAATTTACACTCATTTTAATACGACACGGTTTGAACGGTGAACATTGTGTACACGCTTTCTGTAAACACTCCTCATGCATAGTGTTTCATGTCGAGTGCTATATATAGCTATAGCGTGTCTGATTCAGCGATTATCAATTTTGGATTTACATGGCCAAGGTGAATAAGTTAGTTTGTTGGAAAATCATATACAATACAATGGTGTTAAACAATTAAAGTGAAAACGAAAGAAGATCCAGGCAGTTTATAGAAACAGATACTGACATTCTTACAAAACCGTGACAAAAGCATTGATTATGGAAGACTGTTCTCTTCTTTGTCCAATATGCATTGAGACGTTCAGGACACCAAGACTAATGAAGAAATGTGGACACAGTTTTTGTGAACAGTGTTTGTTTACGTATGTAACAACGTTGAAGGTTAAAGGGGAACTGGGATCAACATTTCCGTGTCCGTTATGCCGACAGTATGTGACTACTCCGTCTGATACTGGCGTAACGTTGCCATGGATACAGACATTCCCTGTAGATGAGAAGCTTATGAAGAAATTATCATCAGTTCAAACAGCAGAAGGTGAAGGTGGAAAGGAGAGTTTGGTAATACTTTGCGACCCTTGTATTGCAGTAGACGAGCGAGATAGAGCCGTACAATATTGTGTTCACTGTCAGGAATATCTTTGTAAAGATTGTGTTGGTGCACATAGAAAGTATAAAATATTCCATGGTCACAGATTGTCAGACATTTCGCGGAACATGTCGACAATCAAAATGAAAGAGCTGGTTTCTATGAAATGTGAAAAGCATCCAGACAGAGTCGTTGAAATATACTGCCCAGGAGAAAACATTTATTGTTGTTTGATTTGTGCAACAGTCAACCACAGGGAATGCGCAAAACTTAACGAAATAGCGGAGATGGAGGGGGTTGCGAATAAAAGAGTTATCCACTTCTATCAGAAGTTTAAATTATCAGAAAAACACATCGATGAGTTACTGTTAATGCAGAAGACAATTATTCCAGAACTTGTCATAACCAAAGAAAAGATAATAGAGGGATTAGAAAGTCTGAGAAATCAAATTGTCTTTGAAATAGACGATATGATTGACAACTGTGATGCGCAAACAACACAGCAACTTATCGTTCTTATTGCGGAATCAGAAACAAAAGTTGAGAAAACAAAAAATATGAAAGTACGATGTCAGAAAAGTAAAGAAATTGTCGATACTGTAAAGAATTATGGTCATCCTGTTCAGAAAGTAATTTCACAAACAAAAATCGCCGAGGACTACTACAAGTTAGAGAAGGACATAACGGGTGAGGAACAGGCAGTCGAATTATTGGAATTTAGCTTTTGCGGATTAGAACGACTAGATGCAATTCACAAAGAGCTCATTACAAGCAAACAAGACCAAGTAAACGTTGTTAGACATTCTCATGACTTTGTGAAATACGAAGAGGTTGTGAGCAATATGGGGAACAGAAAAATTGTGAGAACAGATGATCTTTGTATAAAACCTGTGTCAGACTGTTATCCGTTATACACAGGGATAACGGTGATAGGCGATAAACATCTATTCCTCTGTGATAACTGTGGGAGTAGATGGCACTGCGGTAACGTCTGTCTGTACAATATCGAGTCCAAAACAATTACGAAACTGAAGATGAACGAGCCTTTCAGTGCAGCTGTCCTAACACACAAACCATATCACATTGCTGTCAGTGTTCCAACGGACAAAGAGATACACATCGTCTCGATCAAAGGTGATAAACTGACGTCAGAAAAGATATTTAAATGTGAAAAAACACCATACAGCCTTATCAGTCTAGATAACGGACACGTTGGAGTAACCTGGGACTCTCCACCATCATTTGATATCGTAGATATGAGCTGTAGTGAGATGAAAACAGTGAAGTCATTCACACAAGATACAACAGGTAGAAAGTTCACGTCTTTTCGGTATCTTACCGTCGATGAATTAAGATCCCATATTGTTCAGTCATGTCATGAAGACGGCACAGTCTACTGTTTTGACTATTCTGGGAACCCTGTATTTGAATATAAAGATCCAGAGCTTCGATCTCCTCGTGGAGTTGATATAGACAGAGATGGAAACATCTATATTTGTTCCGATGCTAATTATTCACTGCATGTACTTACACCATCAGGTCGTAAAATAAAGGTGGTGAAAGATATGCCTCCATGGCCTATGGCGATCAGTTTTGATGAGACTGGAGAGAGATTCTGGCTGACTGCATCCCACTGGAGTTACGGGGGTAATTGCGATAGAGTGTTTTTGTTCTCGCTCGAAGTGTAAACATTTATTAAAATTCAAAATCGACCGGACAAATAATATATTACAATAGGAACTGCATTTTATACTGAAGAAAGTGTAAACATTTCTAATTATGACATTCATTTCAGTACAGTTTCTTCTTCGTAAATAATCAACTCGACCTCTTCTCAAAAACAGGATTAAGGAATATCACGTAGCATGACTTTGTATCAAGGAATCCCGGCTCGGCCAACTTTCTTTCCGACGTTTTACAAAAGTCATTGCGACATGCGTCATTCGTCTTCCACCAATGGGCTAAGCCTATGTGGAAAAGCAGCCAGTTGCTTGGGCAGATTGTTGTGTGGAGTACTGGTGTGCGAAAACCAAGAAACATACAAGTAGGTGAACTGGCCGCCGTGATATGACGAGAAATTGTTAAAAACGGCGTTAAACCCCAATCAATCAATATCAATACTTTGTATCAAATATAAAGTATGTAAACAAATCTTTGCCGATCATAAAACGAATTAGTACATGTAACCGAATTGTGATCTTAAAGTTTATAAGAATTAATATGTTATGAGATTATCTGTATTTGTTATCATATCATCATGTGATATCAGTTTAAAGGCATAACATTGAAGACTAAGATCAGCATGACCACTTTGTAAATACATCGTTACCCTTATAACGAGCCATGTCATTTGAAAACCGATCTTCGTGACTGAGAATGCCGAGAGAAAAGATATTGATCAACTTGCGTCTTCACGCAATCTGATAAGGATCTTTCCTGTTCGTCATCTCGACGTACCGTCGTTCTGGAGAAAGGTTCATGACCGAATAACTAACCATTGGTGGAAC
>JASEVX010001271.1:0-19112 GCA_031761405.1 Serripes groenlandicus | reverse complement strand
TAATCAAAAATAAAGAAAAATATCTAGTTATGAAAGTAAAATTATTTAATAGAACTGAAAACATTGTGGCAAAAGGATTTCATAAGAAGCATCAGAATGAAGCAAAACGGTGATTATACATTTATACTTTAAAATCAATCAGTATTAAACATAAAAATAACTCCTGCTTCATATGTTCATTATTGGGATTGTGTTTTATGATCATTGTGGCAAAAGGATTTCATAAGAAGCATCAGAATGAAGCAAACGGTAATTATACATTTATACTTTAAATTCAATCAGTATTAAACATAAAAAAAACTCCTGCTTCATATGTTCATTATTGGGATTGTGTTTTATGATCAGTCATTGAATGCAGGGCTGGAAATAAATTAACTCCTTCATATAATAATATGCAAATCCATGTTGCCTATATATGTGTATATAAGTATTATATTACTTTAATACTATATAAGTAATGTGCTGCAGATTTGTTTTATGTCAGTAATGTGCTGCAGATATGTTGTATGTCAGAAAGAATAACGGTAAATTAAAGTGTACTTGTGCATAATTGTATCAAATGTGGAGCAATAAACATTCCCTTTCTTATACATTTTATTTGTCATTAGTAGGGAAAATATATACAGTCCAAGCATGTTGCAGATGGATTGCTGTACAGTTTACTAAGACAAAATGATTACAACTGGAAATAGGTTAGTCTTTAAAATGTGTTTTGCACTACCAGTTTTAAGCTCCACTAGGTGAAAGCCAGTCAAGCTTATGTCATGGCCCAATTGTCCGGTGTGCGTGCTTGTGTCAACTTTTTGTTTCAAACGACTTTTCTCCCTAACCATTGGGATGGAATTTCATAGGAAGCATCTTCTCAATGTCCTCTCCTAAGTTCCTTCAATTTATGTGGATCCTCAAAAATTCTGGTTTCCTTCAAGCCATGGTGATTGGTAAAAAAACATGGCCACCCGGGGGCTTGGCTGTTTGGAGATTTAAGTTTTGCCTAATGGCACAGGAGCGATACTGGCCATATTACGCCTCTTGTTGTTATACAACAATATAATCAAAATATGTAAAATGCATTTTTTCAGAATAAGAAGCATATATCTCAATGAAAAACATGTACAGTCTGATATGCTGTTTTGAAACTAATTTAAAACATCTAAAGAAAAGGGTGGCAGAATAAAGGAAACTTTTTGTGATTGAGAATTTTAAATGTGTGTAACAAAGATGATGCTGCAGAAATGTCAAAAGCGGACTGCATCAGTGAATAATTTGAATTTGATTCTGTTTCATCAAATCTACACTTATAATTTGTACAGGGAAATCGGTTACCAAATCCAGGTACTCTGTGGCAACTGATGTCATGAATTTACTAATGTTTAATGCAATTTTACCATTTGCTATAGCAAGTGGCTTGTCTGCAGTTGTCAATTTAAAATGAACCCTTTTTTCCTATTGCTGCAATGTTTAAAACTTAATTCAAAAACAAATTATCTTTATTTAGATTATTATACCCCCTTCGAAGAAGAGGGGGTATATAGGAGTCACTGTGTTGGGCTGTCTGTCTGTCGGTCAGCCAGAAATCATAGTTTGTGCGGCCTATTTCTTACAAACCACTGAGTGGAATTCAATAATATTTTACATGAAGCTTCTATACCAAGAGGAGATGTGCATATCCTAAAGGTCTTACAATTGCATGTTATTTTACAGAGTTATGGTCCTTTTTAGCTCACCAATGCACGAAGTGCAAGGTGAGCTTTTGTGATCGCTCACCGTCCGTCGTCGTTCTCGTCGTCCGTTCGTTCACATTTTCCTACAAACAACTTCTCCTCCTACACCAATTACCCCAAATTCAAAATAATTATACAGGACTATTACTTGGGTGAATTTCTTTCAAACTTGTTCACAAAATGATATTCCATGCATAACTTTGGCTGCCACGGCAACAAAAAAGGGGAAGATAACCAAAACTTAAAAAATCTTCTTGTCTGAAAGTAGAAGGCCCATGGCTATGATATTTGGTATGTAGCATCATCTAGTGAACCTCTACCAAGATTGTTCGAATTATAGCCCTGTGGTTAAAAATGACCCCTCCCCGGGGGTCACTTGTTTAACATATACTCAAATAGGGGAAAAACTTCAAAAAATCTTCTTGTCTAAAATTAGAAGGCCCATGCCTTTGATATTTGGTATGTAGCATCATCTAGTGAACCTCTACCAAGATTGTTCAAATCATAGCCCTTGGGTCAAACATGACCCCTCCCCGGGGGTCACTTATTTTTCATAGACTCATATAGGGGAAAGAACACTGAAAAACATTTTAAGATTGATTACATCAGGTGAGCGATATAGGACCAGCATGGTCCTCTTGTACTTATTAAGTTATGGTGTAGGTCAAAGTGCTGTTTTGGGGGTATTTATCATCTTCAGTGATAGTTCTAGTTTTGATTTGTTGTGTTTGAGAAATAGTTAGAAATAAATAAAATAAAATTTAAACTTGTTCTTTTTAATATTACCAGGTTCAAGGCATTGATAGAGGAAGGAATGGCATTCAAGAAATAAATAAGGATGTTGCTTACATTTGCTTGTCCAGGTATATGTTTTTTTGTATTTGAAAGATAAGCTTTTTAAATAATGTTCAATTTGAAATCATTGAGTAAAGAACAGATTATGTGAACAATTCAGAAGAAACTTTGAGACAGGATGTTATTTGGATGGAATAATTGAGCAATTTCTTTTTCTTTTATTCCTCTACCATGAATCTGTTTGTGTATTGTGGGGTCACAGTGTCGGTTGGTCAGTTTTTTTTTTTTTGAGCACCAACATTGCAATAGCTGGATGATACCTAGCTTCTATACCTAGAGGAGAGGCAATCCAGTTTGATATTTTGTGCAAAGTTGTGATTTTGATAATTTTACATTTAAACAGCCATGCCCAGAACATGAATAGTATACATGATCCATGTCCTGTAACAGAGTAACATATTGGGATATTAGTCATATGACATGCAGCTTAATTTTAAGAGTTATGAATGCATTATTTGAGTAATGTTCATTTTAATCTTAAATGTACTATTAGCAATGATTGTTGAATTCAAGATAAGGCATGATTCATCTACCTACTGTACACCAGTTATTCATAGCTTGATATACATACTTATAAAACATGTATTTAATATGCCACTATTATACTATTTTACAAAATTGTTGTTAGAGAAAGACGAATTTAACCTCATGGGCTGCTTTTTTTGTTTTCTAACTGACATAGGTGTGCTATGGAGGCAAAAGAAGTCACCTGTATCAAGAATTTTGTTAAATTTAGATTATTTAATTATAGAATTAAGTTGTATTTAAAACCACCTTGTATTTGTCTTCATTTCCTGTGCCATTTGCCAGAATAGTTGTATAGACAACTACTACTTACTGTGCAAACGTTTGATTGTGATAAATTTACATGTTGGGATATATATATATTGTCTTCTCTTTTAAGGAGACACACCGGATGCTGCGCAGCAGAAAACTTTTAAAAACACCATGAGAAAAGGAGAAATTACTCTTTTTGCCACATGAAAATTTCATTTACAGATTTGTTCACATTTTGGCCAAGATGTTAATCCTTCCCAACATTCAGCGAATATGTAGCAATCACTCGAACATTCCTTTGTTAAATATAATATCTGTAAATGAAAGATCATTTATTGAATAGTGTTGAAGTCAATGTGACAAAAGCACAAATGTCTCAATCCGCAGATGTATCAACTGTCTGCCGTGCCGGTTAATGGGAGGAGAAAATGCTGGTCTTGACCATTATTCTGGTTTGTCCATAAAACATCCACTTGATGTCATATTTGTTATTTAGATACATATGTATGTATGGTTATATTTTCCTTTCTGGTCTTCAAAGTATTTGTTGCCATGGAAGAGTCAGCTTATGTTGCTTAACACAAACCAACATACAACATATCTGCAGCATTTGACTTTTGGCTAGTTTCTTTTTGTTATGATAGTCTTTTACCTGGGAAGAATGTTGTGTACAGGTTCAAGTTTTATATATAAGACATACTGTTGGAAATGGCATTAAACTCCAATCAATCTTAATTGCTTTGGAAAATTACTTTTATTAACCTTTTTTTAAACCATTTTTCATGTTATTAAAATGATGTGATATATAATAAAGTGCATATGTTTACTTTATTTCATTACAGAATAAAATGACATGTAGATTAGTTTTGTAATTTTCTTATTTATTTAAATTAATAATCTCCTCCTAAACCACTGCACTGATTTCAACCAAATATCACACAAATGTTTCTTTATGATAGGGTCCTGTAATACAATTGTTAAACATTTAAATTCTATGCAAAACACTGCAGCCTCAGAAGGGTGCTTGGTTGGTTGAATGACAAATGAAATACTTCTCTTCTGAATTTGCATGTCTGAATTTAAAGTAATTTTGTAGAAATATAACAGTCAGGCAGTGGCATTGGTGTTGCAACTTTGGTTAAAGTTTTGCATGCAAGGCTTTTTCTCAAAAACGACAGATGCTATCGCTTTGAATTTGCACACACTTATTGGACATTATCAAATGACATTGTAGAACAAGTCCCAAAACTCTATATCAGATTTTGACACAATTATGCCCCTTTTTACATTAGAAATTCTGGTTAAAGTTCATTAAGAATCCGTATCTTAGTAACAACTTGATGCATTGCATTGAAACTTCATACAACCGTTCATTTATCTAGCATTCAATGCAAATTATGGCCCTTTTTTAACTTGGAAATTCTGGTTAAAGTTTTGCGTGCTACTACATTAAGAATCCATATCTCTATTTTCTAAATGCATAGCAACTTTATACAATCCTTTCAAACTATCACACCTATGTTGATTATTAAGTTAGATTACTCTATCCTGCATTTACTGCAAGTTATAGCCCTTTATTGACTTAGACATTCTGGTTAAAGTTTTTCGTGAAACGACACTAAAGAGTCCATATCCTGGTAACTGCTTCATGCATTGCATTGAAACTTTATACAACCCTTCTCAACTATCACACCTATATACACAATTATGTTTGATAACTCTTACCAGCTTATAATGCGAATTATGGCCCTTTTTTACTTAGAAATTCTGGTTAAAGTTTCGCATGCAAGGCCTTTTCTCACAAACAGCAGACGCTATTCAAATAAGACTTATCCAACTTGATTTATAGTACTATACTATCAAGCCACTATCTCGGTAAAAACTGTTGACAATATAAAAAGTCGAGCATGCTGTCTTGCGAACAGTTCTTGTTTAATTTGAGCCTGTTGAACCCTTGCCAGAATAATTGTTTGGCTGATAACTAGGATGGGTTTGAACAGTGCTCTAGTCCGGTAAAAGACTAGGTCACTAGGCAACCTTGAAGAAAATCTTGTTAAAATGTTAGTAATAGCTTAACTGACCACAAAATGAGTTTATGTAAGTGACTATGTTGTTGGCATAACTCGGGTGAGCAATCAAGTGCCATCATGTCTCTCGTGTTTATCCAAACTTTTGTAAAAATCATCAGTACATTCATCACCATCAAATCGCAGTCAGGTTCGACACTGAATCATGTTTGGTCTAGAACTAGGTGACTATGACACATTCTAGAAAACTCTGTGAGCACACTTGGGGTCAAATTTGCCATTGAAATCTTCTTCAAACATGATCAGAACAATGATCTCCAATTTATTCAGCTATAGGACGGCGTTTTCTTGGTAAATTACCAGTACTACTGTTTCAATTTATCCTGGAACCAGCCAGTCAGTCGTAATGATGACCCCGCAACCATGAGTGCCAAGGAGGGGAGCAATTACTACCATTTAAAGTATGTGGAGTCGGGTTTGAAACTGTGTCATTTGGGGTCAAAAACTAGTTACTTTTGGCTTTCCGCAGCTTGCTTGGATGACATTTACACGTGTCCTTTACTTATATGCTGGTTGGTTGACGACTTGGAGCTTTATTCCTACTTTAAATCAAATTTTCACCCGACATATGTCTACCAATTATATTGGATGTACTTGTATATGTACATCTGTCATCTGAATACAGGCTACTTATGAGAAATAAGCCAACATGTCATACGCTATTTTCAGACAAGTCTCAACCGAAGACATCTACAGAGAAATTAAGATGGTTTTAAAAGTATTATGTCAAAAGAAACTGACCGTTTTGGCAACTTGTCTTTTAAATACACTATTTTCAAATATGACTCATTGCACATAGCTTTGATTTTGATTTTCATGTAAAGCTCTAGATTTTATGCGATTTAAACAAGGCCCTCTCTTAAATTAATTACGTGTTTTCAACAATTATATGCATCTTTAGCAAAGTGCAACCTCGTAACTCATTATATCTGCATACTGTTTGAACTTAAATTGTTGTTAAACATTGTAAACGTATGAGTATAGTGTCAGTCGACGTTCGCCAAATGTGGAAGAATCTCCGGATGTTTCAGACATCGTGAAATAACCAATTTCTCCCGACGAATGGTAAATAGAAACAAAGGATTTATTTCCTGAGAAAAATGATAGATTGTGTACAGATGAGAGAAAGACATGCAAATCATACGTTGGTGAACTTGTCGCCGTAACAGAAGTCAGAGTGAAAGACTATAGCCTAAGGACACTCACGTTATCTGCATTGGTACTACTTCGTCAAATAGGACGTCTTAACTGTAATATTGCCACAATAACATTTCAAACAGGAATTTGACATGCATTGATATATCCATGCATCATCCCATCTTTCTAGTAAGATGCTTTAGTTTCACATTTATATCGCACCTTATACTGTGATATAGACTCTATGTCACTAGACACATTTATACAGATTTAAATTTAAAAAAATCAGTCTATTTGTACGGTGGCATAGAGGTGACATGTGTGTGTTTTTATTTTTATTTTACTAAGTGGTGCGCACGACATACTAAGTCGTGCGCACGAGATACTAAGTCGTGCGCACGAGATACTAAGTGGTGCGCACGACATACTAAGTCGTGCGCACCACTTAGTAACTCGTGCGCACGACATAGTATCTCGTGCGCACGACTTAGTAACTCGTGCGCACCACTTAAGTATCTCGTGCGCACGACTTAGTATCTCGTGCGCACGACTTAGTAACTCGTGCGCACGACATAGTATGTCGTGCGCACGACTTAGTAAAATAAAAATAAAAACATACACATGTCACCTCTGTGCCACAGTACGGTGGCATAGAGGTGACATGTGTATGTTTTTATTTATCTCGTGCGCACGACAAACTAAGTCGTGCGCACGACTTAGTAACTCGTGCGCACGAGATACTATGTCGTGCGCACGAGATACTTAAGTGGTGCGCACGAGTTACTATGTCGTGCGCACGAGTTACTAAGTGGTGCGCACGAGTTACTAAGTGGTGCGCACGAGTTACTATGTCGTGCTCACGAGATACTATGTCGTGCGCACGAGTTACTAAGTGGTGCGCACGAGTTACTAAGTCGTGCGCACGAGATACTATGTCGTGCGCACGAGTTACTAAGTGGTGCGCACGACTTAGTATGTCGTGCGCACCACTTAGTATCTCGTGCGCACGACTTAGTATGTCGTGCGCACCACTTAGTAAAATAAAAATAAAAACACACACATGTCACCTCTATGCCACCGTATATTTGGGTTTAGAAAAGAAGAAATAATTAAATAGCAAAGTAAGCGAGTGACTTGTCGGAAACTGTTCGTAGAATACCGATATCCAATCGGTTTGACGGGATTACACGTACAATACCGATTAATTTGAACATGTAGATTGATTGAGGTTTAACGCCGTTTTTAACAATATCACGGCAGCCTGTTCACCTACTCATGCATTTTCTTGTTTTCTCACACCAGTACTCCACACAACAATCTTCCCAAGCAACTGGCTGCTTTTCCGCATAGACTTAGCCCATTGGTGGAAGACGAATGACGCATGTCGCAATGACTTTGTCAATCGTCGGAAAGAAAGTTTGCCGAGTCGGGATTCGAACTCACAACTCCTGGATTGACAGCCCGCGTCGCTACCGACTGAGCTACCGTGATGTGATTTTTATCTTCTTTATAGAGAGTTCGTTTTAGGTTTGTAGATTTCGTTCCGTTTCATAGACATAGCTTAAACGTGTTTACGTTGTGTTTACTATTGAACACACGACAGGAGAGAGAGAGAAAGGTAACTATTCTGTAGTTTAGTTTGACAAACTCATTATAAATGACTCTATTTACAAGTACGATGATACTACACAATCATCTGTTTACATAGGACAACGTAGTAGGCGACACAATTCCCGTGCTTCCACAGAAGGTAGAGGTCGAATTGGCGGGCATTCATTGGATATCGAAACAGAGGGTAATCGACACGTGAATACAAATGAACCACGCTTCTCCCAAGAACCACTGACAAACGAACGGGTACCATAGGATTCAGACCGAGGCCCGGAAGATATTTTTAGAATTATCATATGGAATGTACAAGGTTTAAATAAACATGTAAAAAATATAGATTTAATCGAGTACTTGTCGAATTTTGATATAATCTTCTTGTGTGAAACTTGGAGTAATCTGTCTAAATAATTTGATAACTTTTTAGATGGTTTTACTCACTTTGATAAGGTCAGAGTTAAAAATCCACAAGCTATTCGAAATAGTGGTGGTGTAAATGTATTTATATCTAATAGATTAGTTGATCTCAATTTGATTACTCGAATATGTGCTGATTGGGATGATAGTAGTGTACTACACTGTAATTTTTCTTCTCTGTATGATGTTAATGATGTTATTTTTTATTATGTCTCCCCCTGTATACAGGGGAGATATATTGTTTTTGTCCTGGGCGTCTGTCTGTCTGTCTGTCTGTCCTTCTGTCTGTCTGTCCGAAATCGTGTCCGCTCCATATCTCCAAGACGGCTTGAAGGATTTTCATGAAACTTGGCTCACATGTTCACCTCATCAAGGCGACGTGCAGAACCCGCGTCTCGACAATATATGGTCAAGGTCAAGGTCACGCTTGAAGGTCAAAGGTTTGAGGCTTTATTTCGTGTCCGCTCCATATCTCCCAGACGGCTTGAAGGATTTTCATGAAACTTGGGTCACATGTTCACCTCATCAAGGCGACGTGCAGAACCCGCGACTCGACAATATAGGGTCAAGGTCAAGGTCACACTTGAAGGTCAAAGGTTTGAGGCTTTATTTCGTGTCCGCTCCATATCTCCGAGACGGCTTGAAGGATTTTCATGAAACTATGGTCACATGTTCACCTCATCAAGGCGACGTGCAGAACCTGCGTCTCGACAATATAGGGTCAAGGTCAAGGTCACGCTTGAATGTCAAAGGTTTGAGGCCTTATTTCGTGTCCGCTCCATATCTCCCAGACGGCTTGAAGGATTTTCATGAAACTTGGGTCACATGTTTACCTCATCAAGGCGACGTGCAGAACCCGCGTCTCGACAATATAGGGTCAATGTCAAGGTCACGCTTGAAGGTCAAAGGTTTGAGGCTTTATTTCGTGTCCGCTCCATATCTGTCCCAAATTTATAGGTTGGAATGTTTTGAGAGATTTTGACAGATATTTGAGGGGAGACATCTGTTTTTTGCAAAAACAATTCTAGTTTCTTATATGTCTCACCGGAGAAGTCGACTATTTGTGATAATGTATCAGGACCAAATGCAATACTACAAATGCAAGACAAATTTCATGAATTAAATTACATGTATCCATCAGCGCATGTAGTCATTGCTGGTGATCTCAATGCTAGAACGAAAGATTTGATTGATTATATACGAGATTACGACATTTTCTATGTGTTTGGTGGCAACGTGGATTATACTGCAGATTATTTTGATATGCCAAGAAATAACAAGGACTGCTACATGTTAAAAACTTTTGGTAAATCTTTAACATACTTTTGTAGATCACACGATATGCACATCATAAACGGTCGGCTCTTCGATGATACTGAGGGAAATTATACATGTCTTTCAAATGATGGTAGAAGTGTTGTAGAATATTTCATAACGAACACATATGTGTTCAAATATGTTTCATACTTCGCGATTGGAGACCGGTATGACTCCGATCATTACCCTGTAATATGTAACCTCTCTTTATTGAAAACATCTGAAAACAAAATGTCATTAAATGATCAACATATATGTCAGACAACTACAAACTTTAGAAAGCTACATTGGCGTGAGAACTGCTCAGACCGTTTCTGTTATTCATTTTAAGGGAGCTTATAAGTAACGAAAATTGTATTCTTGATCTAATGAATAGTAACATTGATGAAGCAGTAAATTGTATTATTTCCCTTTATCGTAGATCAGCTAAATACATGCAACTTTTTACTAGCAAAGTAAACAATCAATCGCTTTGGTGGGATAATGAAAGTGCTGAGCTTAAATATGCCAAATATAAGTTTCTACTAGAGTTTCGAAAATCTACGGTTGATAATGACTATAAAACATACATAATAGCTAGAAATAAGTTTAAAGCCTAATGCAAGACAAAACATTAACCTGGAGTACTTTCGTCAAAAACTTACTTTTTCTCTATGGTTTTGGCTATGTTTGGATTGCACAGTACGTTGGAAACGCCAACCATTTTGTCAAATGTTTCAAACAGCGCTTGATAGACTGTTTCAAACAAAACTGGCATGTACAAATTAACGCATCTGGTCGTTGCCATCATTACAAACACTATAAATCTCTGCTAAATACTGAAATATATCAGTTGATTGACATCACATTCAAATATAGAAAAGCTCTTGCTAAATTCCGTTGCTCGAACCACAAATTTGGCATCGAAACTGGTCGTCACAATAATACTGATCGTGAACTAAGGATATGCATTTACTTTTTTCAAAAGTTAAAGAAAAACATTGTTGAATGTCAATTTCATGTGTTATTTCACTGCTAACAGTTTGATCAATTAAGAACTGTATTTTTTATTTGATTGGTATGTAGGTGACACCAACATTGATGATGTGTATACATTGCTTCAAAACGACAATCCTGATATCATAAACACACTTTCATATTTCATATATATGTTAATAAGAAACATGATAAGGACATCATTCTCAGTTATATACTATTTGTTAAATAGAATGGTTTGTACTATGGGCCGGTGGCCTAATTACTTTCAATAAAATATTTGTCATCAGACTTGATGGATGAAAAGTTTGGATATGCAAATACTATCGCTTCATAGAGTTGAACAAATTGGGACATAGGGAAAATATTCTCCTTTAGTCAAAATATTTTCAAAAGTAGTCAGTAGATTTTGCAAATAGTCGTAAATGAACGAGTTAACTAGGTAAAGTATTGAGACGAATAGGGCCGCCATGTTACGTGAAGAGGATTGTGCTGCCTTTGAAGGTTTAGATCAGTCAGGGCAACCGTACAGGCAGATCAGGATAGTGCATGTCCGCTATTATATGATGTTCAATTGTATCGTATTAATATCCTAACCTCCGACATTCGGATTTCGTTCAACTCGGTCCATCAAATAAAATTGTGCATATTGGAAAGACGGAGCAATAATATTGATAGAAAAGTTAAATTCTAATTTTATACATTGCTATATAATGAGCTCAGGATAACAGAACTACACAAACACTTGGAATAGTCCTACATAGGGGCACCTTTACACCATATTCCATACATCTGTGGTAACGAAACCTTTTATTATATTTTTTTGGATAAACCCGGTCAATGTTTGTAAAACATACACGTATCATGAGCTTAGTACAGTACACAGCGTGTTCATGATATAACAATCGATAGGTCTCGTAAGTTTACGGAAATCATTTTCGGGATTTCTCCTAAATGACAAAATTAAACTATTTGTAAAACTGTTTATACTCTGACATATTTTTTCTTCGTGTTTTCCAGTAATAAATTCCATAGTAAATACCCCGCACGCAATATGTAAACAATTACACAAAACAAACCCCGTGTGTCGAATAAACAGAATAGCCATTGTATTGATAGTTAAGGAGCCAAGGTAATTAACTTTATTGTATTGATATGTGTTATCTTTATTTCGATAATTTTCAATTTGTGTTGCTTCAAGTTATGAATTATAACTATGCAAGGGAGAATTGAGATTGTTATCCTGAATCTAGAATTGAATTGTGTAGGAATTCGGGTAGACTAGAAACAGTCTCTAAAGTAAAGGTATCATAATCTGCACTGAATTAAAGAGATAACGTTCTCAGTGGCAGTTGTCTATAATTATCCTATCTATTTATAATTGACAATATTGTTGTTCACATGTTACTGATCTATTTGTGTCAATTCCTAAGGTTTCTGGTATTTTATGTACATTTGATGGACAGTATCCAATCTTGAGATTGGTTCGCGGTTGTCTATGTGAATTGTTCATATTTGTCGACTTCAATGTCGAGAATTAAACACACAATTTAAGAAGAACTTAATAAGCAACTATAAGTCCCATCTAAGTACGTTATTTGTTCCAATGGTTTTCGAGCCGCCTTTTTTAAAATAGTTTATGTTACACCACTGTCTAGCATAAATACAATATTGAATTCAAAATTGAAACTGTTAGATAATAAAGATACATTGGTCAGTATATACATATATATATATATATATATATATATATATATATATATATATATATATATATATATATATATATAAAGAGACATAAACACTATAAGACAGTCTCTTCAATAATCGTTTGCTGCAGACATGACAACACGCTTTGCTCGATGCAAAATGAAAATATTTATTTGGGTTTTACACAATGTTCTCTCATATTCTATCAAAAGTTATAATAAGTGGTCCCAATCATACTGATCATATTGATGCTGATCTAAATGTTCAGCATTGTGCGTTCACACTTATCACAAGATAAGCTCATTTTATTTCTTCATGACTCAGACTATATATATATTTGTGTTCCTATATTTTAAACTTCTCTATCCATTTTTAGTTCACCAGAGCACGAAGTACTTAAAGTTAGTTTTTGTGATTGCTTTTTGTCTGTCGTCCGTAGCTCGTTGCGAACATTTGCTTGTTAACACTCTAGAGGTAACAGTTTGATTCCAATATTCTTCAAAGTTTATCAGAACATACATCTCCATCAAATATAGGCCAAGTTCGAAACTGGGTCATGTGGGATCACGAACTAGGTCACTAGATCAAATTAAATGACAATCTTGGTTATGTCGGATTCAAAACTAGGTCACCAGGCGAAATTGAAGTAACATCTTGTTAACACTTTGGGAGCCGTGTTTTTAAGGTGAACATGTTGAAACTTTATACAATGTTTGTCTTGATGATATCTATGTTAAGTTTAAATATGGGTCATGTTCATTCAAAAACTAGGTCACTAGGCAAACATTGAGAAAAGTCTTGTTAACACTATAGAGACCGCTTGTTTGACTTGAGCAGCTTTAAACTTTGTCAGAAAGTTTATCTTGATGATATCTTGGCCAAGTTTGAATATGTTGAAACTTTGTCTGAACATGTGTCTTGACGATATCTATGCTAACTTCGAATATGGGTCTGGTCAGGTCAAAAAGGCCAAGTTCGAATATGAGAAATGTCGGGTCAAACACTAGGGCACTTGATATAATTGAAGAAAAAGCATTTAGACACTACAGAAGTCACATTATTTACTTTATCTTGATGAATATTTGTCAGATTGTTTGTCTTGAAACCTCATATTGCCATTAACGCTTACATAATTAAGTCTTAAATAGCCCATTCACAGGTGAGCGATCCAGGGCCCATGGTCCTCTTGTTTACAGTTTTCCCCCCATTTAACACATATCGATTGTATTTAATAAATATGAGCTTTTGTGAAACAAAGTAAATGGAATATCGTTATGTTCATATAAATATTTAGCTAGATATGTTACTACATTTAAAACTTATGCTGCATTCTACTATATTACTTACCCTCAATCCGTTACTTCATATACCAGTTGTGGACGCGACACAACATAATAAAACACAGTGGATTCGAACGCTCCTAGAATAACGCAGGGTAGTAGCGTTGGCAAGAAAACAATATATCTTTTCACTCAAAATGTAAACAATAATGTTTGGGGAAGGGGTTCAGGTTGAAAGGATGTGGTCCATAAACACCCAGAACGAATTCATTAGAGTCACTTAAACCCTATCAATCGTGGACAAAACGACTGTTTTGAAGGGCGTCACATTACCGGAAACTGATGTATAAAAACAAAATATGTGTATATCAATGTACGATCTCAACAATCTTAAAATGAAATACAAATTTCATTGATTTTATTGCTGAACATCGTATTATCGATTCAGTATCAGTTTTTTTGTGGACTATTCGTCAACGTTGACCTTTCGAGTTAAGAGCAGGTCGTTTCGTGAACACGAAGTGGATTTTCGTGCATAACTATATAGTTATTTAGGTAACCGCTTCACTATCAATATTTGGGGAAATATTCGTAGACGTTTACTATGGAAGCGTCCTAGTGCCACAGTCTGTAATATTTTTGAGAGATATTATCTCCTAATTAGGAGATACTAAGTCGTAATTAGGAGATACTATCTCCTAATTAGGAGATACTAAGTCATAATTAGGAGATACTATCTCCTAATTAGGAGATACTAAGTCCTAATTAGGAGATAATATCTCCTAATTAGGAGATACTATGTCATAATTAGGAGATACTAAGTCATAATTAGGAGATACTATCTCATAATTAGGAGATACTATGTCATAATTAGGAGATACTAAGTCATAATTAGGAGATACTATCTCCTAATTAGGAGATACTATCTCCTAATTAGGAGATATTAAGTCATAATTAGGAGATACTAAGTCATAATTAAGAGATATTATCTCCTAATTAGGAGATACTAAGTCATAATTAGGAGATACTATCTCCTAATTAGGAGATACTAAGTCATAATTAGGAGATACTTTTCAAATAGTAAACATGGCTGTGCGGTTATGCCCCTTTGTTATAATGGCGAATTCGGAAGCTAGTTTCGTAAGTTTCCTGGAACATCGTGGCATCCCGGAGAGCGTCATATGCACTCTTCAAGATGAAAAGGCATAGTATCCAAGCCCCAATTGGAAGTATGTGCGCATAGTATCCTCCATTTTACAATCCAAAGTGACAGTTTCACCTTGGTACAGGGCTAATTCACTATCTACTAAGTCCTAATTAGGAGATAGTATCTCCTAATTATGAGATAGTATCTCCTAATTATGACTTAGTATCTCCTAATTATGACATAGTATCTCCTAATTAGGAGATAGTATCTCCTAATTATGACTTAGTATCTCCTAATTATGACATAGTATCTCCTAATTAGGAGATAGTATCTCCTAATTAGGACTTAGTATCTCCTAATTAGGAGTTAGTATCTCCTAATTATGACTTAGTATCTTCCTAATTATGACTTAGTATCTCCTAATTATGACATAGTATCTCCTAATTAGGAGATAGTATCTCCTAATTAGGACTTACTATCTCCTAATTAGGAGTTAGTATCTCCTAATTATGACTTAGTATCTCCTAATTAGGAGATAATATCTCTCAAAAATATTACAGACTGTGGCACTAGGACGCTTCCATAGTTTACCGATTAGATAAGGTGATCCTATTACTATATGTATTATCGAACAGAAGACAGGGTGCCAGTCTCACCATTTGGATAAGGGTTCATGTATGTATGGTCAGTACATACAATTCTAAATTTAGGCATTGATTTAGAATAGGCTTAGGATAACAGGACTACACCAACACTTGGAATAGTCCTACCCAGGAGCACCTTTACACTAACGCCACGATTGACTGATCCCTGATATAAGTAGGATCCCATATTCTATGGTCACTTTACCTATTCATATATGTGGACAAACCCGGTCAATGTTTGTTAAAACAACAACTTATCATGGGCAAAGTACAGTATAGAGCGAATTCATGATATAATAATCGATAAGTATGTTTGCAAAAACCTTTTTTGGGAGTATATGACCGTTCAAAATGACATAGTTAACCAAGTACGCAGCAGACGATTTTTAATACATGATATAATGTGTCAATTTTCTTCTAGTTTTCCCGTCTTGATGTCCACAGTTCGATGGCTCAGCGCAATACTAGGCTAACTCTATTTTCAATTTTTTTACAGGAGAGTGAAAAAACTGTTTACATGTTTTCCCTTTTGATATTTTGTAGATATTTTTTCTGTTCTATATGCTGATAAATGTTTCAAAACTAATGATCATATTCTTTTTAATCTGAAACTCTTTCTTAATAGTTTAAAATCAATTATTTGAGTTAACAATAGTTTTGCACTGAAAATCAATGATTTGTTGAAAAAAACTTAGCGCAAAACTTAACTTAAGTCAAGTTAGACATAGTTTTGCACTGAAAATCAATGATTTGTTGAAAAAAACTCAGCGCAAAACTAAACCTAAGTCAAGTTAGACATAGTTTTGCACTTAAAATTAATGAAATGTTGATCTTTTTTTATGTAAAACCTATACTAAGTCAAGTAAGATATATTTCGCCAATTTAATTTTGAAGTTATTTTGAAGTTTAAACAATGCAATAAATAGAACATGCTCCATAAGAGTTTTCTTGGACTCTTTCTTAATTGAAAGCATTTATTTGCCACTTATCAGTAATGGCTAAATTATGTTTATATTTAATGTCAGAGTGAAAATGGGTGCAGGAAGAGTTAAAATTTCAATCTTTTGATAATTATATAACTTTATTTTGCCTATTCAAACAAAATGCTATACATCAAAACAATATATATTAAATCTTTGCTACATAAACTGCCTTTTCTGGCACCCAATACAGTATGCCTTTGAAAACAGTGTAGCAAGCAATCTGAAATCTTCTACATACTGTTTGTCACACTGACAGTAAATGTAATCATTGTTCATTAATTACTGATAAGTGGTGACTTGATGCTTCCAAGTTAGTACAGTCCAAGAAAATGACTATGGAGCAGGATTACCAATATTTATCATAAAATGTTTGATAAAATGGCTCTCAAACTATTTATTCATTGCTCCATAAAACCGCATTTCCTCGCATCCAATAAAGCAGGCATTTGGAAGCAATGTAGGAATAGTTGTAGGATAAGAAGGCCTTTGGGAACATTGAAGGAAATTTAAGATCGCTCGTAACGAGCAATCTGAACCTTTCCTTCACAGATTTTCAACTCTGTCAGTTAATGTGAACATAATTCACCCATTATTGATAAGTTGTGAATTAATGCTTTCGATTTGGTGGACTGTTCAAGAAAATAACTATGGAGCAAAGAGTCAAATAGTTATGTTGTTAACTTATTTATTCACAACATATTTGTGAGCATATCATTGTAACAAAAGTACATTATTACTACAAACAGAAACTGTTGTAGGATTGTTTAAGTACATATTGGTAACAAAATAGCCTTAATATGAATTAGTTGGAATCTCATGAGAAATGACTGCATAGAACGATGTAATGGGAATGAGGGATCACACCCTACCTACATAAGGAAATGAGCTCTTTGTACTTTTCAAATGTAATCATGGAGTAGTCCTTTTGCAATATATTTAGCTCAATATCTTTCACAATCACATTCAGAACAGTGTTTGACTTCTTAACCACTGAGTCTACTGGACCATTGTTATCATACTAAATTTCTGCTATATTGGAATTGTAAGATTCTATTTTGACTCTGTCCAAAAATCTTGTTCCTTTCTTAATCCTGATAAAAAAAATAGTATTTTGGAAACAGACTTGAAGTAAAAAAAATATGACAAGTTCATTTCCTAAAGCTACAGTCACACGTAAGCCGGACTCAACACAGAGCAACACGGTACACCCCGGATCAATAGATATCTTGATCCGGGATGATCCTGGGTGAAATTAAGTCGCAAAACATCGTCACCCCCGGACCCAACAAGGCACCTCAACGGATGAACACGGATCTGACCCAGGTACCACCACGGTCGCTACACAGACGGTCTCGGACTACCCCCGAATTAAAGAATCCTTCTGGCCGGTCCTGGATGACCACGGCAATTTTAAAGAGTTTAAAATTGCCAGGGAGGTATCCCTGACCATGACAGACCATCCAGGACTATCCCGGACCCAACACAGATCTGACCACGGATTGGCCAAATTTTAGTACGGGCGGTCGGATGGACTTGGGCTTAAGCATGGTTTGAGTTTTATGACATGCAGTTCTTACAAATTAGTTGTGTACACACTAATTTGACTACTTGCCCTTTCAATACAGGCATGGACATAATAATTGTCCTTCTGTGTGTGACTCTACAGTTTGAATAATGATTTGGGCATTTTTAAAGTGCTATGTGAACTTTCTGAGGAGAAATATTAAAAGTTCGGAGAAAGAATGTCTTGCAAACCCTAATATTTGTATCTTTAATGACAAAATCCACATAAATGAATTAACTCATTTCTGACTAATGGAACTGGACTGTTTATTACTTTCTTCTTCTGTGGAGCAGAATGCTTAAAAAGAAACTGCCTTTGTCATATTGCATCTCCTTCCAATTGTTTTGGTGTTTAATGCCGCTATCAACAATTTTTCAGTTAATAATTATCACATCATTTCCTGGGTAAGTTACCAGTACTACTGGTCCATTTATCCTGACACTAATTGTAATGCTAACCCCATAGCTTCTACATAGACCCTTCTACAATAATTTCTGCAGCCATGCCCAAACCCTGATCCATGATTTTCAAATTGTATTTCACTCTGATCAGCTACTAACTTTGCAGTCTTCCATGTTAATGTCTTCAACTATATCTTCATTTTCAAAATCAATGCACTGTTGTTATTCACTCTCAACAATAGTTGGAACAATTTCTTCAACTTGGGCCATTAGTGTTTAGTCAGTTACTTTACTATTAGATCCCCTTTCTACTTTATAACAGTAACTGAGCTCCATTTCATTTTGGTTTTTTCACCAACTAGACTAGTTTTATCAACTAGATTAAATTTTCCTAATGTCATACACCTTTCTACTTAATTCAGTTTGCACCTATTGTTTCTATTCTTTTTCTTTTTGGAAGAATACAATTGGATAAACTTGATTCTTAGT
>JASEVX010001270.1:0-19149 GCA_031761405.1 Serripes groenlandicus | reverse complement strand
GAACAAGTACTTGATATATTCTCATCGTTAAGGATACAAGTCATTTCTTTTAATTGTTCGCTTTTATGTGTGTATCTTAAGAAAATAAGGTAACATAATAAGTACGTGATCAAATTTGTAAGGTAACTTGTTCGATCCATCTGCAGCCATCGACTTCTACTAAAAAAAACAAAAAAACATTGTGACAAATGGAGAAATCGCTCATTGTGCTATACACATTGTTTTAGAATTCATTTCAATTATAGATTTAGTTTCCATATATTTGCCTGGATCTTTTCTAAGTCGTCTGCTGCAGATTTGTTGTATGTATGAAAGGGTTAGATTAACCCTATACCACAAACAGGCAACTCTGCAACAGGTGACTTTTTAAAAACACAATGAGCAATTTCTCATTTTGCCACAATGTTCCATTCATACAGATTTTCCATGATTTCAAAGTCAACAATTGGATCCAGTGAAGACCCAAATCAGTATACACAAACAACGAGACACTGGATATTCAGCGATGATAGTGTTGGTCTATACTTAATCCTTTACCCCATACAAAATAGCGGGCGACATTGAAAACATTAGTAAACTTTAAAAGCATACATCTTGGTAGTGCAAGCATGTAAAAAAAAGTAATTACATCACAATGATACATTACTGTAGTGCTGTTTAGTCATATAGTTTAAATTTCAGCCAAGCGTATTCCTTTAATCCTTTACCCCATACAAGATAGCGGGCGACATTGAAAACATAAGTAAAACATATGGAATCTCTCTAAAAATGAAAAATATATATATTGTTTAATAAAGTTAATAAAACATTGTAAAACAGGGAGAAACTTCCCCTTTTGTGACAAAATTCGTCGATTACAGATGCGTCAGAAAGCGTCTGTATGTGAGAACGGATAACCATAGTTTCACGGATTTGAACTAATTAACTTTTACTTTTTGTTGTTTAGGGGGCATCAGGAGCGAAGGAACTTGTCTGACTGATACGATAACCCTGCCCAAATATGAATCAACTAAATTCAAAGGTAAGGGCAAAACAAGACGTAATTGCCGACCATTTACATGTTAATATTTATTGTGAACACGCTTATACATTTTATCGAATCCAGACTTACTTCAACCAGGAATCTAGAACTAAAATTTCTACATTTTACATCTCTGCATCAACGGCATTTTCCTTGTTTCTCTATGCCAGGGACTATAAGTAGTCACTGTCTACGCATACGCCAATTGGAAAAGAGTCAGAATAAACGACAGTTAGTGATGCAGTGGTAGAGCATCGGCCTAGGTCCCGATTAGAATCCCGTGATGAGCAGGTTCCGGAATTGTGATTTTCCTACCAAACGGCGCGAACACTGGTTATATCTCCACGAAGCAGACATCGAGCGTGATTAATGTATGCTTTAAGCTTGTTTCGCAATATATGTCTCTTCACTTGCCAGTATCGGATACATCTTAAAACATCACTGGTTTAACAGCGTGTTGGGAAGGTTGTGATTCCCGTAGAAACGCCATGCAGCATTATATAAGAATAGTATTTAACATCCCAAAATCCTTATATGACCCTCAAACCTTGTGTTGTGTGACCTCAAAAGAATCGTCTCAGTAAGTGCCAACAACATAGGATGTATTTGAGTTCTAAGAGAGATATTGTAGGGAACAGACCAATTAACTCCTCATTATCTAGTCCCCTGGCTAGGTGTTCTGCATAGGGCCTTGGTTCCCAGTCAACAAACAAGTTGAATTCTGAAGACCCATACAAGTAATTCTGTCAACAACCTATGTGTAGTTAAGACTTCTTGGTTTAAAGACATTGGAATAAAAGAACAATACACATTATGCTATAGCTCTTATTCAATTACACCATCAGTTATCAATATGCATAAAGAAATTTGAGAATATACAATAGCATTACAATTATGTTAATAGATGTTATTGCCTTTTACAGGTTTCACCGATGAAATGGAGAAAGCGTATGAAGATTGCGAGGATTCCGACTGCCTGTTTATTAGCGATTACACCGATACAAAACTGTATAAAGTGTGCAAGTGCAATAGTAAGTACAACCAGGGTCCGCATGTAAACCTACACTGTGCCGTGTGACTTTAAATAGCTTATCAGTATGGTTAATTGACGCCGGTAGGTTGGTGTGGTTTTTTTCCCAAAAGATCTACATGGGCAAAAAGAAAAGCAATAATATTTTATTTATTTGAGTAAATGATTAATTATTTTTATAATTTATTCATTCTGTAGTATTTATATAAATAACCAAAACGCGTGCATTGTTTAATACGAAACATTACTTCACGATGTAAGACTATAGTTCTATTTTGGAACTCAGATCTCGTTAAGATACTTCATATAGTCTCTCTATATGGTCCTTATGCTATAATAATAGTGACCGTAATGTTATCGTATGAGAACATTCGAGAAATCCCAAACAAGACCGTGTGACAAAAGATACCCTCTCTATATGGTACTATATAATGAAAACTAGTATTACCATACTATATAAGACATAGGAAGGTTATTTATAGTAGCACGGTCTTAGGCGGGATTCCCCAAATGTTCCCAAACGAAAACATTAAGTTCGGTCATTAATATTAAAGCATATGGACAACAAAGAGATACTTTTTGTAGTAAATTTCTCAAATAAAATACTCGGACGTCCGTGTTTGGACTGAACACTTAAATCCGCTAAGATATTGGAAAGGCGACTCGTGAGGTTGTTGACCGATCGAACCATGAGGAAGCTGATCGTCCAAAGTATTTCTCATAATTCTTGACTTTAACTGTTGACCTTATATGAGTCGTCTGCTTTGAAAACATTTGAATAAATATAAAACAACTTGAAATTGTAAGTATAAACAGATCCGATATCATATTTTAAGCCACGCCCATCGTCATGTATCACAAAGAAACCAAACAATTACACTTTAAAAACTACCCGGTTCTCATGCATCACATGGCTTTTGTTTGTGATGCAGAAACCGTGTTCGACACTCGAGTGTATCGGACATAACATATAATGTTTTGATTGACTAAAATGCTGCATATAATTAACATATTGGATCTATGTATTTTTTGACAATATTGACCTGACCTTGACCTCTGTGCTGAGGTGTTTATAATTATTTGTCATCAACCAGGGAGGTATCATTGTGTACCAGTCAGATTTCCCGGTACTGTGATCAATTGATTGCATGTGTCTTACATAATACAACTCTGCAGTACACAACGTTGAAAACGTTATAGTAAAAACTATTGAAACAAAACTAAAGAACATTTTTTGACTAAAGTTGAGAACGTTGTGGAAAAACTGGGCTACTAAAACGTATACGTAGTTCCTTGGCAAAACAAGAAATCATCAAATTTCGACAAATGTCTCCTTTTGCAACAATGTTTTCAGAAATCGTCTGTTGCGGATGCGTCAGAAAATACCCGAAAGCTCTATTAATGAAAGTATCATCCTTGAATATGATTGAAAACATTCTCATGATAAGCTATATCTCCTTTTGCCACAACGTTTTCAAGATAGAGGCGCCAAAACGCCTCTGTTTGTTGCGGGAAAGGGATAAAGTACAACATATACATATATGCTAAATATTCTCCAGACCCTACGTGCACGGAGGACGGTGGTGTAGATGCCACAACAACGATTGCTACACCAGTTCCAACAGCTAGTTCTACGAACACGGAGGACGGTGGTAGGGAGAACGGTGGTAGGGAAGACGGTGGTGGGGAGGATGGTGGTGTAAATGCCACAACAACGATTGCTACACCAGTTCCAACAGCTAGTTCTACGAACACGGAGGACGGTGGTAGGAAGGACGGTGATGTAGATGCCACAACAACGATTGTTCGCACAACAATTGCTACACCAGTTCCAACAGCTAGTTCTACGAACACGGAGGACGGTGGTAGGGAGAACGGTGGTAGGGAAGACGGTGGTGGGGAGGATGGTGGTGTAAATGCCACAACAACGATTGCTACACCAGTTCCAACAGCTAGTTCTACGAACACGGAGGACGGTGGTAGGGAGAACGGTGGTAGGGAAGACGGTGGTGGGGAGGACGGTGGTGTAGATGCCACAACAACGATTGCTACACCAGTTCCTACATCTTGTTCTAAAGTCAAGGAAACCAGATCGTGGGATGGTCTTGCAATCGGTCTGTTGGTATTGGGGATGGTACTGGGGTCTGTTACCATGACCATCGTGTGTGTATGTGCTCCTCAACTACACAGGTTTGCCGTCATTATTTATGTTGTTGTTTTTGTTTCGCTAATCCAAAAGCGTCTGCATGCGGGAAAATGTTTTAACTTTAAGTAAACAGATGCTTTACTTAAGATTCAATACAAGAGGCATGATGGTCCTCAATCGCTCATCTGATTTAATATAAATCACATATTTCAATGTTCTTAGGATATGCATAAAAGGAAAACAGGCAACGCCCCCTTGTGGTCACATTTATCAATGTATTGCAATAGTTTCAAGTCTTGGTAGAAGGTCACCAAAGGAACATTTGTGCCAAATTATTTTAAGATCAGCCCATCTGTTTGAAGATTTTTTAAATGTGCACTATATATATATACAAGCAATGCCTCCCTGTGGTCATATTTACAAATGGATCATAATAATTTCAATTATTTTGATGGAGGGTCACCCAAGGAACATTTGTGCAAAATAATGTTCAGGCCTATATGTGTTTGGACAAGAAGATATTTTTTAAAGTTTCACTTTATATCACAAAAGAAAAACAAGTCCTCCTCCTGGTGGCCATGTTTTTCAATGATCCAGAATAATTTTAACAAAATTGATTGAAGGTCACACAAGGAATATTTGAGCCAAATTATTTACTGATTGACCTAATGTTTTTGTACAAGAGGATTTTTCAAAATATATTCATCTAAGGAAAATAAGCACCGCCTACTGGCGTCCATTTTTTTAACAGATCGGAATAACTTGAATAATCTACGTAGAGGGTTACACAAAGAAAATTTGTGAAAACTTATTTCAATTCGGGCCAGTACTTTTGTACAAGAAGACTTTTTAAGTTTTCACTATACACATATTAGGAAAACAAGCTGTGCCCCTGGAGGCCACGTTTCTCAACACATCGAATAATTCAAACAATAGTAGAGGGTGACCCAAGAAATATTTATTCAAAATAATTTTCGAACTGGGCCTGTACTTTTTGGACAAAACGATTTGATAAGTTTCGGCATTTTTCCCACTTTTCTGATGCCCCAGCAACAAAATTCTGCACGGAATTGAATTCTTTGAGCAACTTTAAACAGAATCACATACGATATATTCCTGTAAAATTATTTTGAAATCGGTCCATTGGTTAAGGGGGTTAAGTTGTTTGTGAAAAAATTGAACAGACACACAGACAATGATGGATTGTGAGTGAACACAAAAGATCACATTGAGCACGCTTGGCTGAGTCTAAACTATATCCCTTAATAGCCCTACAGTAATGCATCATTTTGATGTAATTAATTTTGTTTTATATGCTGTAACTACCAAGATATATGCTTTTAAAGTTTGTGTTTTCACGCCGTGTCGATCAGCTATGGGCGCCGCCATATTGGTCTATTTATAGCTTACTGTGACGTCATAACCCCTCATTCGTTTTTCACTATAGGTACAGATTAGAAAATTTTCAGATCGCCATCTTATCTTTTAAACAGTCAAAACGTCGAATTGATAAACAAGAAAAAACGGGAGTCAAAACGTCGAAAGGGAAAATGTATAGAATACTTCTTATATATGCTGTTTTATAAAGTTTTACCGCACAATGTGATAAGACAATACTACAATTAATAAAATATCTTTAGTCATATACGAAACGTACATTTTCGAAACTTTTCTGTCAATGCAATTATAAAGGAGAAATTAAATAAAAGGAATAAACAAGAACACATCAATGAATGGTTAACTTTTAATTTTAGTTATAAAGCCGATTAAAGTAATGACGCCTTCTTAATATTTTCAATTAGATTAAATAGTAATCAGTACAACACAAACTTTCTAATGCAATACCAGAAAAGGAGAAACTGCACAAAAAAAAAATCCCTCAAATAAACAATAGTTGATGCCTTATGAAAACGTGGGGAGAAAAGAAGCAGTTACTTAATTACAGCATATGGCTGAGAAATTGTTAAAAACGGCGTTAAACCCCAATCAATCCCAAATACAGATGCTTTCTGATGCCTCTGCAGCAGACTGCTTTTTGAAAACATGGTGACAAAATATGAAATTGCTCCTTTTGCAATCATGTTATCTATTATTAGTCATAGGTTTTCCATGCAATTATTGAGAATTTCTGCAGCAGACACTTTTTGCCAAAACGTTTTCAACTCTTTACATATATTATATCCTTCAACCCTTTCCCTAATATAGACAATTTCTGATGCCTCTGCAGCAGATGGCTTTATGAAAACATAGTGACAAAAGAATAAATTGAACAAAACATGCAATTACTCCTTTTGCCACAATATTTTCCACTTTTAGTCATAGGTTATACATTTAATTATAAAGATTTTCCATTTTTTTACAAAATATTACACAATCTGTTCAAAGTCGTCTGCTGCAGAATTGTAGTATGAGGAAAAAGGTTATTACAGGTTTACCCAAAATTTGCTTAGATGTTTTCAAAGTGGTCTCCTTGAATTAAAATGGGGATATGCATGAATGATTTTGATATTTATATGACTGTAAAAAAGAATGAAAATCAGGAGAAAGTAAAATATAACATTTATTGTTATTATCAACTGATTTATTTTTAATAAATGTTCTTGCTTATAAATGGCATTTCTTTTAATTACAAAAAAAACTACAAAAAATTATGACCCATGCTGTGCAGAGGGTGGTGTGCTTGGACTGACCCTTGCATAACAAAAGAATACTATCATTGATTGACAGTACTTTATGGTTGGTCCCCTGCTGTGTGACCATCTGGCTGTGATGTACAGGCACACTAGTGTGTTTTATGACACTTTGATGTAATCTTATCAGCTTGTAAGTTACTTGATGATAATGATTTTGATTTGACAATTTTTATAATTTTGAAGAAAACAAATGATTTATAAATAATAGTGATTCTCTATTCCAGTAAAACAGTGTTTCTTAACTGAAACTGTCCATATAATGGAATAATATTTATTGATAAAAATATCCTTTATTGAGAGTTTCTGTATTTTGGATTTTATAATTTCAAAGTCATATGCTGTAGATTATAAAGAATTATATTTTAATTTATGCTAAATGATCTTCACACACTACCATATGTTTATAGTCACGAAATGTTTCAATCCGAAGTTTTCCATTTTTCAAATTGTCAATCCATTTTTTGCACAATTTTCTCTCTTTAATTCCCTTTTCAGGTTTCGGAAACCGAAAGAGGCTTTTCTTGCCATTTCCCTGTCTGTTTGTGCAGTGAATTGCCTGGCACTGAGGCATTGTTCATTCGCTTGTACAAATTCCAGTAACAAAACTGTATGGTTTTCGTAACACTACCCCACCCACAATATCCTTCACGAAGGGGTCATGATTTAGTCGATTTAGTACACTACAGAAACAAATATATGCACCAAGAACTCTTATTTGAGCAAGTAATTTTACGTTAAAGTATTTCACAAACTATTATAAATTCTTTTTATAGTTACGATGTTTAATTTTTAATTTCGACCACCGGCTATGTGTATACTTTACTGTGTGATAAATGAACCGATGAGGGGTTATGACGTCACGATTCTTATCAGAATGTCTCGCGATCGACTGATAAGCAAACAATGGCCGCGCCCATTACCGGAACCGAAAAGCACTTTTAGTCGTCTTAAAATTGCAATTTCTTGATTATAAGGTGTTTGTTAATGAAATGCTTCTAAAATAAATTTAGTTGAGATCGATATCTTTCATATCAAAGCGGGTTGTTTTCAGCCGAGCGTTGTCCTTTTAAAGGAATACGCTTGGCTGAGTCTAAACTATATCCCTTAATAGCCCTACAGTAATGCATCATTTTGATGTAATTAATTTTGTTTTATATGCTGTAACTACCAAGATATATGCTTTTAAAGTTTGTGTTTTCACGCCGTGTCGATCAGCTATGGGCGCCGCCATATTGGTCTATTTATAGCTTACTGTGACGTCATAACCCCTCATTCGTTTTTCACTATAGGTACAGATTAGAAAATTTTCAGATCGCCATCTTATCTTTTAAACAGTCAAAACGTCGAATTGATAAACAAGAAAAAACGGGAGTCAAAACGTCGAAAGGGAAAATGTATAGAATACTTCTTATATATGCTGTTTTATAAAGTTTTACCGCACAATGTGATAAGACAATACTACAATTAATAAAATATCTTTAGTCATATACGAAACGTACATTTTCGAAACTTTTCTGTCAATGCAATTATAAAGGAGAAATTAAATAAAAGGAATAAACAAGAACACATCAATGAATGGTTAACTTTTAATTTTAGTTATAAAGCCGATTAAAGTAATGACGCCTTCTTAATATTTTCAATTAGATTAAATAGTAATCAGTACAACACAAACTTTCTAATGCAATACCAGAAAAGGAGAAACTGCACAAAAAAAAAATCCCTCAAATAAACAATAGTTGATGCCTTATGAAAACGTGGGGAGAAAAGAAGCAGTTACTTAATTACAGCATATGGCTGAGAAATTGTTAAAAACGGCGTTAAACCCCAATCAATCCCAAATACAGATGCTTTCTGATGCCTCTGCAGCAGACTGCTTTTTGAAAACATGGTGACAAAATATGAAATTGCTCCTTTTGCAATCATGTTATCTATTATTAGTCATAGGTTTTCCATGCAATTATTGAGAATTTCTGCAGCAGACACTTTTTGCCAAAACGTTTTCAACTCTTTACATATATTATATCCTTCAACCCTTTCCCTAATATAGACAATTTCTGATGCCTCTGCAGCAGATGGCTTTATGAAAACATAGTGACAAAAGAATAAATTGAACAAAACATGCAATTACTCCTTTTGCCACAATATTTTCCACTTTTAGTCATAGGTTATACATTTAATTATAAAGATTTTCCATTTTTTTACAAAATATTACACAATCTGTTCAAAGTCGTCTGCTGCAGAATTGTAGTATGAGGAAAAAGGTTATTACAGGTTTACCCAAAATTTGCTTAGATGTTTTCAAAGTGGTCTCCTTGAATTAAAATGGGGATATGCATGAATGATTTTGATATTTATATGACTGTAAAAAAGAATGAAAATCAGGAGAAAGTAAAATATAACATTTATTGTTATTATCAACTGATTTATTTTTAATAAATGTTCTTGCTTATAAATGGCATTTCTTTTAATTACAAAAAAAACTACAAAAAATTATGACCCATGCTGTGCAGAGGGTGGTGTGCTTGGACTGACCCTTGCATAACAAAAGAATACTATCATTGATTGACAGTACTTTATGGTTGGTCCCCTGCTGTGTGACCATCTGGCTGTGATGTACAGGCACACTAGTGTGTTTTATGACACTTTGATGTAATCTTATCAGCTTGTAAGTTACTTGATGATAATGATTTTGATTTGACAATTTTTATAATTTTGAAGAAAACAAATGATTTATAAATAATAGTGATTCTCTATTCCAGTAAAACAGTGTTTCTTAACTGAAACTGTCCATATAATGGAATAATATTTATTGATAAAAATATCCTTTATTGAGAGTTTCTGTATTTTGGATTTTATAATTTCAAAGTCATATGCTGTAGATTATAAAGAATTATATTTTAATTTATGCTAAATGATCTTCACACACTACCATATGTTTATAGTCACGAAATGTTTCAATCCGAAGTTTTCCATTTTTCAAATTGTCAATCCATTTTTTGCACAATTTTCTCTCTTTAATTCCCTTTTCAGGTTTCGGAAACCGAAAGAGGCTTTTCTTGCCATTTCCCTGTCTGTTTGTGCAGTGAATTGCCTGGCACTGAGGCATTGTTCATTCGCTTGTACAAATTCCAGTAACAAAACTGTATGGTTTTCGTAACACTACCCCACCCACAATATCCTTCACGAAGGGGTCATGATTTAGTCGATTTAGTACACTACAGAAACAAATATATGCACCAAGAACTCTTATTTGAGCAAGTAATTTTACGTTAAAGTATTTCACAAACTATTATAAATTCTTTTTATAGTTACGATGTTTAATTTTTAATTTCGACCACCGGCTATGTGTATACTTTACTGTGTGATAAATGAACCGATGAGGGGTTATGACGTCACGATTCTTATCAGAATGTCTCGCGATCGACTGATAAGCAAACAATGGCCGCGCCCATTACCGGAACCGAAAAGCACTTTTAGTCGTCTTAAAATTGCAATTTCTTGATTATAAGGTGTTTGTTAATGAAATGCTTCTAAAATAAATTTAGTTGAGATCGATATCTTTCATATCAAAGCGGGTTGTTTTCAGCCGAGCGTTGTCCTTTTAAAGGAATACGCTTGGCTGAGTCTAAACTATATCCCTTAATAGCCCTACAGTAATGCATCATTTTGATGTAATTAATTTTGTTTTATATGCTGTAACTACCAAGATATATGCTTTTAAAGTTTGTGTTTTCACGCCGTGTCGATCAGCTATGGGCGCCGCCATATTGGTCTATTTATAGCTTACTGTGACGTCATAACCCCTCATTCGTTTTTCACTATAGGTACAGATTAGAAAATTTTCAGATCGCCATCTTATCTTTTAAACAGTCAAAACGTCGAATTGATAAACAAGAAAAAACGGGAGTCAAAACGTCGAAAGGGAAAATGTATAGAATACTTCTTATATATGCTGTTTTATAAAGTTTTACCGCACAATGTGATAAGACAATACTACAATTAATAAAATATCTTTAGTCATATACGAAACGTACATTTTCGAAACTTTTCTGTCAATGCAATTATAAAGGAGAAATTAAATAAAAGGAATAAACAAGAACACATCAATGAATGGTTAACTTTTAATTTTAGTTATAAAGCCGATTAAAGTAATGACGCCTTCTTAATATTTTCAATTAGATTAAATAGTAATCAGTACAACACAAACTTTCTAATGCAATACCAGAAAAGGAGAAACTGCACAAAAAAAAAATCCCTCAAATAAACAATAGTTGATGCCTTATGAAAACGTGGGGAGAAAAGAAGCAGTTACTTAATTACAGCATATGGCTGAGAAATTGTTAAAAACGGCGTTAAACCCCAATCAATCCCAAATACAGATGCTTTCTGATGCCTCTGCAGCAGACTGCTTTTTGAAAACATGGTGACAAAATATGAAATTGCTCCTTTTGCAATCATGTTATCTATTATTAGTCATAGGTTTTCCATGCAATTATTGAGAATTTCTGCAGCAGACACTTTTTGCCAAAACGTTTTCAACTCTTTACATATATTATATCCTTCAACCCTTTCCCTAATATAGACAATTTCTGATGCCTCTGCAGCAGATGGCTTTATGAAAACATAGTGACAAAAGAATAAATTGAACAAAACATGCAATTACTCCTTTTGCCACAATATTTTCCACTTTTAGTCATAGGTTATACATTTAATTATAAAGATTTTCCATTTTTTTACAAAATATTACACAATCTGTTCAAAGTCGTCTGCTGCAGAATTGTAGTATGAGGAAAAAGGTTATTACAGGTTTACCCAAAATTTGCTTAGATGTTTTCAAAGTGGTCTCCTTGAATTAAAATGGGGATATGCATGAATGATTTTGATATTTATATGACTGTAAAAAAGAATGAAAATCAGGAGAAAGTAAAATATAACATTTATTGTTATTATCAACTGATTTATTTTTAATAAATGTTCTTGCTTATAAATGGCATTTCTTTTAATTACAAAAAAAACTACAAAAAATTATGACCCATGCTGTGCAGAGGGTGGTGTGCTTGGACTGACCCTTGCATAACAAAAGAATACTATCATTGATTGACAGTACTTTATGGTTGGTCCCCTGCTGTGTGACCATCTGGCTGTGATGTACAGGCACACTAGTGTGTTTTATGACACTTTGATGTAATCTTATCAGCTTGTAAGTTACTTGATGATAATGATTTTGATTTGACAATTTTTATAATTTTGAAGAAAACAAATGATTTATAAATAATAGTGATTCTCTATTCCAGTAAAACAGTGTTTCTTAACTGAAACTGTCCATATAATGGAATAATATTTATTGATAAAAATATCCTTTTATATATTGAGAGTTTCTGTATTTTGGATTTTATAATTTCAAAGTCATATGCTGTAGATTATAAAGAATTATATTTTAATTTATGCTAAATGATCTTCACACACTACCATATGTTTATAGTCACGAAATGTTTCAATCCGAAGTTTTCCATTTTTCAAATTGTCAATCCATTTTTTGCACAATTTTCTCTCTTTAATTCCCTTTTCAGGTTTCGGAAACCGAAAGAGGCTTTTCTTGCCATTTCCCTGTCTGTTTGTGCAGTGAATTGCCTGGCACTGAGGCATTGTTCATTCGCTTGTACAAATTCCAGTAACAAAACTGTATGGTTTTCGTAACACTACCCCACCCACAATATCCTTCACGAAGGGGTCATGATTTAGTCGATTTAGTACACTACAGAAACAAATATATGCACCAAGAACTCTTATTTGAGCAAGTAATTTTACGTTAAAGTATTTCACAAACTATTATAAATTCTTTTTATAGTTACGATGTTTAATTTTTAATTTCGACCACCGGCTATGTGTATACTTTACTGTGTGATAAATGAACCGATGAGGGGTTATGACGTCACGATTCTTATCAGAATGTCTCGCGATCGACTGATAAGCAAACAATGGCCGCGCCCATTACCGGAACCGAAAAGCACTTTTAGTCGTCTTAAAATTGCAATTTCTTGATTATAAGGTGTTTGTTAATGAAATGCATCTAAAATAAATTTAGTTGAGATCGATATCTTTCATATCAAAGCGGGTTGTTTTCAGCCGAGCGTTGTCCTTTAAGCTAAGGAGAGCTAAAAATGAAAAATAAATGCCAGACATATAATATATTTTATTTTTTATAATGCTGATATTGAAATTCAATTTACAAGGCGGAACTCGATCTGAGCTCAAGATAAGGGGCATTTTTCAAGTTCTAAAATCCTTATTAGACACTCAAAACCTATGTCGTGGGTACTCAAAACTATCGTCTCAAACAGACTATTCTTACAAGTAGTCACAACATAGTGTTAATTTGAGTACTAAGAGAGATATTGTGACGAAAATAGTTTACTCCTTATCTAGTCCTCTTGAGTGATGAAGACAAGTTCTATTTATTTCATTACAGAAACGCTACTAGATGTTTGAATAGAAGAGGCTTAAATAGAAGAGGAGCCATCAGAAATAGACAGTCTGAAGCGGCTGTTATGGTAGGTTATACATGTAAACAAACACTTTTAATTTATTTATTTAGATTTACTATAGTAATATAGTGTCCCTGTTTAGATTAAACTTATTTATTTTACATTGATTGCGAAAAAAGCTTTAAGCTTGTACATGTATTAAAAAGTCTGCTTCCTGGAGATATAATCAGCACGCTGTTCGTGTGAAGACAATCGCAAAGGCAAAACCTATTCATCACGAGATTCGAACCCGGGACCTATTGGTTCTAGAGGCAGACGCTCTACCACCTTCTCCTCCCCATTTATTTACATATTTATTTCAAAATATCATATTTACGAAGAACTCTGAAACTATTCGATCTCTCCGTCCATTTGCCACAATGTTTCCAACTCAATTCAATACTAAAATCTTCATTTTCAGAGAGTTTCCATATTTATGTCTAGCTCTTTTCAAAGACGTCTGATGCAGATTTGTTTGTCATCTGAATTTGATGCACATTTGTCGTATGAGGGAAATTCCTAAATAAACAGAACATTCAATGGACTTCGGTCATTATTTGCTATAAACCATATTTAGTCTCATACATGCGTTTAAAAGTGATTTGCTTTTCTAAAATCGCTGCTTTCTTTTTTCACCATCTTCACAGCCGAGCATCACAGAACTCACACAGCAGCATCCTGAACGACAAGTGGTACAGTTTAATTATCATACGTCTTTTTCCAATGACCAATTGCCACAAGTCGAACCTTCTGAAAACCAAAATATTGGTCAAATCAATGAAGATGAAGCTCATGACTACTTAGATTTAAATGGACCGCACAATATTTACGATGAACCATATGACATTTCTGCGTCAGTGAATCTAATCGAGCTTGATAATAATGAAGATAATGCTGAAGGTGTGAACGTACAATCAAATAGCAACATACCACGGAAAGAAGACACAACAACTGCATGTGACGAGTATGTTATATTTGACCCCCAAATTCATTCGTCTGATGGTACAGTAACAAGAAACAGGAGATCCTATGTACAGGATTTTGAAGTAGATGGTTACTTACTACCTAAATCAAAAAGAGATAATGTCCAGGATCATGAAGTTGCTGGTAACTTACAACCTAAAATAAAAAGAGCGAATGCCCAGGATTATGAAGTAGCTGGTAACTTACAACCTAAATCAAAAAGAGCCAATGTCCAGGATCATGAAGTAGCTGGTAACTTACAACCTATATCAAAACGAGTCAATGTCCAGGATCATGAAGTAGCTGGTAACTTACAACCTAAATCAAAACGAGTAATGTCCAGGATCATGACGTAGCTGGTAACTTACAACCTAAATCAAAAAGAGCCTATGAACAGGATTATGAAGAAGATGACTACTTACAAATGAAATAAAAACAAATATTCAAAGAGAGAAGGTAGAGTCAACACACTTTGTGCTTGAACCAGGAACAATATAGTGAACTATAGTGAACTACAACTCAGGCAGTGAAAGAAGTTTAAAATCATGAACTTATTGATGAAACATAAACGTATTTAGTTCTTGAAAATAAAATTATGCTAGGTAAAGATTAGGTATAAAAGCTCACATGCAAGTCATACATATAAATTTGGAAACTTAAAAAATACACTTATATATTTTGTGTCTAAATTTCACGTGAACTCTGTGAGACATTATCCATTCAATTATAGACATTTTCTATGTTTTGACAAAATACGTTCAAAGTCGTCTGCTGCAGAATTGTCGTATGAGGGAAAGGGTTTAACTGATCGTAGATTTGATCTCCAAATGTTTGTTTCAATGTATCATTCTAATATAGCTGTCAGTATTATTACATTATTGTTTTGTCATAATGTGACTACAACACCACGACCTCGTTTACCCCGACTCTGCTCAATATATTTGCACAAATGTAAGATTTCACTATTCCACAGGACAGGGCTAGATACCCGTATATAAATTGCTTCACTTTTCTTTCAATCACTAATTCGTTACAAGTTCAAAATTCCATCCCATTTTCTCTCAATACTGCAATGATAAAGAAGTAAACGTTTCAATATATCTGTATTTATCACTTTCTCCTCTTCTCTTCTTCTTGTTTAACCCTTTCCCACTTGTATATACATTCTGACACATCTGAAGCAGATGACTTTTGAAATAATTCTCCTTTTGCCACCATACTTTCAACTATATTCCTCAATTTAACTTTTATTTATAGCGTATTCCCATATTTTTGCCTAGACGTTGTCAAAGTCTTCTGCTGCAGATGTGTTGTATTTGGGAAAGCCTGTGCTGCTGAAAGTCATCAGCAATAAGGAATTTCAAAGGTAAAATTACGCCAAATACAGATCTAAAAAGGCAAACTTTGTTTGCATATAAACTAGTGTAAACATACCTGCACCAGAATGCATTGAACAAATGAAATTGAGTTTAATTCTTTGTAAATACGTAAACGAATGCACTGGAAATGTTTGATTGTATCATTTTTGTCGAGTCGCTTGTGGTGAGCTCGACATACATGTAGCTGTCATAATGGCGGTTCGGTGTATGTACATGTGTGCGTGCGTGCATAAGTCCGTCTGTCTGAACCTTGTCCGGCCCGCATCTTAACCATGCATCATAGGATTTCCGAGAAACTTGGCACAAACCTTCACCATGATGAGGTGGCGTGTCGTGCAAAAGACACTGTACCTCAAATGTCAAGGTCACACTTAGTGGTCAAATGTCAAAATGAGTAATGTTTGATAGGATGTACCACATCTCAACCATGCATCATAGGATTTCCAATTTACTGGGCACACGTGTTCACCATGATGAGGTGACATGTCGCGCAGAAGACCTATGCCTGTACCTCAAATGTTAAGGTCACACTTAGAGGTCGAAAAGAGTACTATTGTCCGACCAACATCTCAACCATGCATCATAGGATTCCCAAGTTATTGATCACACATGTGCACCATGAAATAGGAGATGTGTCGCGCACAAGACCCAGGCCTGTACCTCAAAGGTCAAGGTCACAATAAGAGGTCAGAGGTGAAAATGAGAAACCATGCATTATAGGATTCCCCAAGTTACTAGGCACACATGTTCACGATGTGATGGTGTGGATGAAGTGTGAGTGTGCGATGCGGTAAAAGTCTGATTATGGAGTGTTAAAGAAGTGTGATTAGGTGGTGTGGCTGAAGTGAGATTAGGTGATCGGGCAGAAGTGTGATTATGTGGTGTTGAAGAAGTGTAAATAGGTGGGTTGGATGATTGTTATTATGTGATGGTGAAGAAGCGTAAGTGTAATTAAGTGAAATGGAAGAACTGTAATTAGACGGTGTGGAATTAGTGTGATTAGATGGTGTGGAATAAGTGTGATTAGGAAGTGTGGAAGATGTGTTATAAAGTGGTGTGAAAGAATTGTAATTAGTGTTGTACAAGAAGTGTGATTAGGTGATGTGGAAGAAGTGTGATTAAGTGTTTTGAAAGAAGTATGATTATGGATTGTGGAAGAAGTGTGATTATGAGGTATGGAAGAAGTGTAATTAAGTGGAATGGAAAAAGTGGAATTAGTGTGATTAGATGGTATGGAATAAGTGTGATAATGAAGTGTGGAATGAATATGATTAGTTGGTGTGGAATAAGTGTGCTTGTGTGGTGTTGAATAAGTGTGATTAGGTGGTGTTGAACATGTGAGATTAGGTGGTGTGGAATAAGTGTGATTATTTGGTTTTTGAATAAGTGTGATTAGGTGGGGTTGAATAAGTGTGTTTGTATGGTGTGGACTAAGTGTGATTAGGTAGTGTTGAATAGTTGAGATCTGGTGATGGGGAAGAATTGTGATTATGTTTTGAGCAATTTCCTCTTTTGTCACGATGGTGTTTTTTCAAAAGTATGTGGTGTGGAATAAGTGTGATGTTAAATATGTGTGATTATATGATGTGTAATAGATAGTGTCGAATAAGTGTGATAAGGTGGTGCCGAAGATGTTTGATTATGTGGTGTTCATTACATGTGATTAGGTAGTGTAGAATAAGTGTGATTAAGTGATGTGGAAGAAGTGTGATTATGTGGTGTGGAAGAAGTGTGATTAGGTAGTGTAGAATAAGTGTGATTATATGGTGTGGAATAAGTATGATTAGGTGATGTTGAATAAGTATGATTAGTGGATGTTGAATAAGTGAGATTAGGTGGTGTTGAAAAAACATAATTAGGTGATGTCATATAAGTGTGGTTAGATTGTGTGGAATAAATGTGATTAGGTGGTGTGGAATAATATAAGTGAGACATTATATGGTTTGGAAGTATGACTAGTAATGTTGAATAAGTGAGAATAGTTGGTGTTGAATAAGTATGAATAGATGATGTTGAATAAGTGTGATTAGGTAGTGTTGAATAAGTGAGATTAGGTGGTGTGGAATAAGTGTGATTAGTTGGTGTGGAACAAGTGTGATTATGGGTTGTGGAATAAGTGAGATTAGGTGGTGTGGAATAAGTGTGATTAGGTGATGTTAAATAAGTGTGATTAGGTGGTGTTGAATATGTGAGATTAGGTGGTGTGGAATAAGTGTGATTATTTGTTTTTTTAGCTCTACTGGCCAAAGGCCAGAAGGGCTTATGTCATGGCGATTTGTCCGTCGTGCATGCGTGCGTGCGTGCGTCCGTCCGTAAATAATTTCTTGTTAACACGATACAGTCTTTTCTTTTGATTGTATCTCAACAAAACTTATACAGTAGTTAGATATTTATGAGAGCTCGGTTCCTTTAGAAAACCAGCCAGATCCGCCTATGCATGACTGGATTATGCCCCTTGAAATGGTCAAAATTGCCATAAAAGAGCTTGTTAACACGATACAGTCTTCACTTTTGATTGTATTTCAACCAAACTTATACAGTAGTTAGATATCTATGAGAGCTCGGTTCCTTTCGAAAACCAGCCAGATCCGCCCATGCATGACTGGATTATGGCCCTTGAAATGGTCAAAATTGCTATAAAAGAGCTTGTTAACACAATACAGTCTTCACTATTGATTGTATTTCACCTAAACTTATACAGTAGTTAGATATCTATGAGAGCTCGGTTCCTTTCGAAAACCAGCCAGATCCGCCCATGCATGACTGGATTATGGCCATTGAAATGGTCAAAATTGCTATAAAAGAGCTTGTTAACACGATACAGTCTTCACTTTTGATTGTATTTCAACCAAATTTATACAGTAGTTAGATATCTATGAGACCTCGGTTCCTTTCGAAAACCAGCCAGATCCGCCCATGCATGACTGGATTATGGCCCTTGAAATGGTCAAAATTGCTATAAAAGAGCTTGTTAACACAATACAGTCTTCACTATTGATTGTATTTCAACCAAACTTATACAGTAGTTAGATATCCATGAGAGCTCGGTTCCTTTCGAAAACCAGCCAGATCCGCCCATGCATGACTGGATTATGGCCCTTGAAATGGTCAAAATTGCTATAAAAGAGCTTGTTAACACGATACAGTCTTCACTTTTGATTGTATCTCAACCAAACTTATACAGTAATTAGATATCCATGAGAGCTCAGTTCCTTTTGTAAACCAGCCAGATCCGCCCATGCAAGACTGGATTATGGCCCTTGAAATTGTCCAAATTGCTATAATTGAGCATGTGAACACAATAGAGGCTCCATTTACTATCTGATCTTCACCAAACTTAGATAGTAGTTAAATATTGATGAGAGCTTGGTTCCTTTTGAAAAACAGCCAGAT
>JASEVX010000127.1:472500-560414 GCA_031761405.1 Serripes groenlandicus | reverse complement strand
GAAGTCACGGTTAAACTACACTTCCGCTTAGAATACACATTCGCTGCACCTAAATAGTCCTAGTATTTTTTCGATATTAAAATGACTTCTACGTGTTATTTCAATACAGTGAAGTCATAATTATACTATCGAATCATCATAGATAATCAATGTTCTAGAAAATATCAAATTAACAGTACGCGCATATATATTTCATTTGTCGGCAGGTACGTATAAGCCACGAGTATGAATTTTAGTCGTATGCCCATTCACTAGAAGTCGACCCCACGCTGTATAGAACAATGTTAATCTCACAAATATGCCACTACGCAGAGCTCAGTGAAATAGTCAGTGTGCATTTTAAACGCTCGCATCGCCGTTGTTTCTCCTGTTTCCAACATGATAACGATGATCAACGAGGCTTTCTAATTATAGATCATGGTTTACATACGCGCGCATTCAGTTAGCTTAATATATATACGAAAGTAACGCTCAAAGTTGTATCAAAGTACCGTGGTGCAATGGAGAGAGTGTAGAACTACTAATCTTGGACTACTTATGGACGCGAGTTCGAGTCCTAATAGGAACTTTTTTTTTTTTTTTTTGTTAATTCTTATTTTATGCGATTTGTTAAACATTATAGATTTATAATAATTAATTCACTCACATGAAACATAGTTATAATATAAGCCGAAATCCTGGATCCGCCCCTGGTGACGAAAACAAATCGAACTAACAATGTAAATCTCACAAATATGCCATGGGTGTTTTGACAGACTTTACGCAGAGCTCAGTGAAAGAGTTAGTGTGCATGTTAAACGCTCGCATCGCCGTTGAAATGCTACATTTACTAAAACTGTCAACTGATAAAAAAAAATCTCTGGACAAAAATATTAATAATAATAAAATAGACTAAATTGTGCAATAGCATGATCAATTGCATTCATAAATTAGATTTTACAAATGTTCAAAATAATTCGTTACCAGTACTTCAGTACTTTGATTCTAACTATTTTAATTCATTTCACATTTTTAACCCTTTCCCTCATGCGACAATTCTGCAGCAGACGACTTTGAACATATTTTGTCAAATAATACAAAATCTCTATAATTGAATGGATAACCTATAATGACTAAAAGTTGAAAACATTGTGGCAAAAGAAGAAGTTGCTCGTTTTGAGCAATTTCTTCTTTTCTCACAATGTTTTCAAAAAGCCATCTGCTGCAGAGGCGTCGGAAAGCATCTATATGAGGGAAAGGGTTAAAGAGATTTTTCAATGTGGGCTATACTGTAGATTTGTTGTTTGTCAAACAGGTTTATAAAATATGAAAGAAGAGTGCTGCCGAGCACTAAACAAGGAGCCTTTTCCATACTATTTAACCCTTTCCCTCATATAGATGCTTTCTGACGCCTCTGCAGGAGACGGCTTTTTGAAAACATAGTGACAAAAGAAGAAACATATTTGTGAAAGGGTAAAGGTGGGAATGAATTAATCTATAAGAAAGGAACATAGTAAACAAACAAGAGGCCCATGAGGGCCTATGCTCTACTGGGATGGTTCTTTGGTAATTTTCAATCTAGAGCATGTATGTATGGTGAAGATCTGATAGTAAATGGAGGCTCTATTGTGTTCACAAGCTGTTTTACAGCAATTTTGACAATTTCAAGGGCCATAATCCAGTCATACAAGGGCACATCTGGCTGGTTTTCGAAAGGAAGCGAGCTCTCATCGATTTCAACTACTATCTAAGTTTGGTGAAGATAAGATAGTAAATGGAGCCTCTATTGTATTCACAAGCTTTATTATAGCAATTTTAACAAATTCAAGGACCGTAATCAAGCCTTGCATGGGCAGATCTGGCTGGTTTGCAAAAGGAACCAAGCTCTCTTCAATATTTAACTACTATCTAAGTTTGGTGAAGATGGAATAGTAAATGGAGGCTCTATTGTGTTCACAATCTGTATTATAGCAATTTTGACAATTTCAAGAGCCATAATCCAGTCTTGCATGGGCGGATCTGGCTGGTTAGCGAAAGGAACCGAGCTCTCCTGGATATCTAACTACTGTATAAGTTTGATGGAGATACAATCAAAACTGAAGATATTATCACTTTCACAAGCTGTATTATAGCAATTTTGACAACTTCAAGAGCAATAATCCAGTCATGCAAGGGAACATCTCTCTAGTTTTCGAAAAGAACCAAGCTCTCATCAATATTTAACTACTATCCAAGTTTAGTGAAGATCAGATAGTAAATGGAGCCTCTATTGTGTTCACATGCTATATTATATCAATTTTGACAATTTCAAGGGCCATAATCCAGTCTTGCATGGGTGGATCTGGCAGGTTTGCAAAAGAAACCGAGCTCTCATGGATATCTAACTATTGTATAAGTTTGATTGATATACAATAAAAACTGAAGACTGTATCGCGTTCACAAGCAATTGTTTACAGACGCACGGACGCACAGACGCACGACGGACACCACGCATAAACTCTTCTGGCCTCTGGCCAGTAGAGCTAAAAACCTTGTCAGTAAAGGACGTTTGTAATACGACATTGAATCTTCTATCAATTAGAAAGAGGAACACCACACATGTTCAGTTGATATTGTTCCAGTGAATTAGGAGGAGAGGGTCCCTTAGGGAACATTTCTACCAATCTATACCAGACAAAACTTCCACCGCACATATGTACATAAGTATCAATATTTCATTTAATATTATACCAAATACACTGCAATTTGACAAGAGTATCACATAACTATCCTGTAACAGAATGAAAACAAAAACTTAACAAAATACCATAGTACATTAAAATAAAATGCATTAATTGATTGAAGGGTGCATTTTTAAAGTTCGCATTTTTAAATATATCATAAATTATTGTTTTCAACAATTGCAACTGCAAATTGTCCAAGGCAATATTATTTAGTTTTCTGATAATAATAACTTCTCCTACCATTGCTCCATTGTCATTTAAAGGTCAAGGCTAAATATTTACATTCGCACTTGATTTTCTGTACAATAAAATTTCGTTTCATTTTGCATGAACCGGTCGACCTTTCATGAACTCTGTAGGGATTATGACTTGGATTAGCGCAAAGTCATTTAACCAATGATATACGACATTACAAATATCAGCTATTCATTTAAACAAACATATGTTATCAGTTACATTTCTTTATTGTTATTAAAGACTTATTCGCGAACACTTTTAGGTCGAACAAAATAAAGTAATGAAAAGGGGAAAATGTAAAAATAAGGATTGATTCTTATATTTCGTGCGTTCATGCAGTATGAACGCTCGGCCGCGATTTTGCAAATTTTCCAAGACGCGCTGACGCCCTTCATGGATTTGCAAAATTGCGGCTGAGCGTTCTAACTGCATGAACAGTGAATGTATTGGACAATGGACGATCTTTTTTAATTGCCTTAGATCAATTTCTTTCTTTTTTTAACGAAACATCTGCAGCAGACGAAATTTGAATCAAATAGGATAAAATATTTAAAATCTTCATAAATGAAAGTATTATTCTGGAATAAATTTGAAATACAAAATGGATAAATTGATCGAGCATTCTGATTATTTTTTCACAGTTCATCTGGTGAAGATGCGTCAAATTGGGTGTACCAGTGGGAAAGTGCTGAGTTGTTAGAACTTGTAGTCTAACCCTTTTGTCATATGCATAATGAATGTTGTATGTCATCCATCTTGTGTATCATTTATATGGCAATAAAATATGTTTCAACTAAAAGGGTTAACTCTTTCCAACATACAATAAATCTGCAGCAGACGACTTTAAACATATTTTGCCAAAAAATGGAAAATCTCTATAATGAATGGATTACCAATGACTAAAAGTGGAAAAATTGTGTGAAATCTGCAGCAGACGACTTTGAACATATTTTGTCAAAAAATGGAAAATCTCTATAATTGAATGGATAACCAATGACTAAAAGTGGAAAGTATTGTGGCAAAAGCAGAAATTGCTCATCATGAGCAATTACACCTCTGGCCACAATTTTTTCAAAAGACATCTGCTTCAGAGGCGTCATAAAGTGTCTGTATGAGGGAAAGGGTTGTACCTAGCTTATCCAGCTGAATTCCTGTGCCTTGTATTATCCCTCTTGAATTATAACAGGTCAATGCAGATTTAACCCTTTCCCTCATATAGACGCTTTCTGATGCCTCTGCAGCAGACGGCTTTTTGAAAACATAGTGACAAAAGAAGAAATTGCTCAAAACAAGCAATTACTCCTTTTGCCGCAATGTTTTCCACTTTAAGTCATAGGTTATCCGTTCAATTATAGAGATTTTCAATTTTTTTATAAAATATATTTAAAGTTGTCCTCTGCAGAATTGATGTATGAGGGAAAGGGGGAGCAGTCTTTGCTATGAATAAAACAGAAAGTAGCAAACAATGTTTAAGTTTAACAAAATAAGACTGCTCAAATGTGCTGTCTTATCTTGCTAAACAAGAGGGCCATGATGGCCCTGGATCGCTCACCTGATTTTTTTTCTTCACTTTAGCTATATATGACCAATCAACTTGGCTTTAAAGAATCTGATAGAGGGTCATCCAAGTCTACAAAATCTGCCTGACACTTTCGGAGGCAAAATAGCCCCCCCCCCCTGGCGGCCATGTTTATCAATCAATCAACATGGCTTGAAGGAATATGATAGAGGGTCATCCAATCAGCATATCTACAAAATTATTTGAAAATTTGCCAACCAGTTTGGGAGAAGATTTTTTAAGTTTTCACTATAGCCATATAAGGCAAAAAAGCCCCGCTCCATGGTGACCATGTTTTTCGACCAATCAACATGGCTTAAATGAATCTGATAGTGGGTCACATAAGAAACATTTCTACAAAATTATTTGAAAATCGGCCTGACACTTTCGGCGGAGAAGATTTTTTAAGATTTCACTATAGCCATATAAGGCAAAATAGACCCGCCCCCCCCCCCCCTGGCGGCCATTGTTTTTGACCAATCAATATGGCTTGAAGGAATCTGATAGAGGGTCATCAAAGGAACATTTCTACAAAATTATATGAAAATCTGCCAACCAGTTTGGGAGAAGAAGAATTTTGAAGTTTTTTTCATTTAGTTGCAGAATTCTGCATGGATCCCAAAAATTTGAAGGAAACCTGGTGAGGTCATTGAGAGGATGCTTTCTGTGAAGTTTCATCCCAATTGACCAACTGGTTACTGAAGAGAAGAAGTTGACGCACGACGCACGATGGACGCCGGACAAAAGGCGATCACAATAACTCACCTTGAGCAAAGATCAGGTGAGCTAAAAACATTGTGTATGCATAGTCATGAATGGCAGGAAAAAATACAGGTTTCATAAGGTTGCCTTTCAGCAGGTAAAACACAATACCTTGTTGTTTTTGTTGTGCAACACAGGCGGCCATACTAGTAGCAGTTGTAGTAGTGGTTGTTAATCCAGTAGGACAAGCTAGACAAGCAGAATCAAGCACACCTCTATAAAATCCTAATCCACAATCTATACACACGCCATTGTTGTGGGTTTGCCCTGCTGGGCACCAGTCTGAAAGTAAGAAATTCAATGATAATTCAACTCTTTGATTAGTTTCATCATAATCAGGCGCCTACACAGGTATACATGTGTATGCCAATGTGTACAATTCATAAAAAAAAATATGCAGAGGAATAATTTCGTCCGAAAATGTCTAAATATCTCTATGTGGATATATATAACTTTTTGTATTTTCTGTATGACTTAAAGACCATTTGAGTTCAACAATCAACATACACAATGTTGGATTTCAAAATTTTACCTACAGAATATGCACAGACCCCCTACACAGGTACGCTCTTGATTATAAAGTAAGACACTAACTGAGAATTGAACTCTTTCTCCAATTAATCTCGTTCTTATTTTGTTTGAAAAGTTTATAAATTCCAATTATACAATGTTATATACACTGCTTATTGACAGTCACACAACAGATCTTCAGCTCCCCTTCCCACCCACGAAAAAGAATCCCAATAATATTCATACAAATTTCTAGTAGAGAACAATAGAACTCATATGATCTTCCCTAGAAACCATGTTGCATAAGAGTTTGATTACTTTAAGTTCCATGTAGTTGATTGCTGAGGTATCTATTACTCAAGTCCTGTGAACTTTTCATTTAACCTGGTTAAAATTTGTAATATTGTTGAATTAAGCACACTCATATAATCTATAATGGCTGTATTTAAATTATTTTAAATGAAACTTGAAGAAAATATATAAATCAGCGCTTACATTAAAGCCAAGGTTTGTTTGCAAATTATCTCCAAAAGAGAATTTTTTCTGAATTGGGTTGCATACAAAATTGCAGCAGACGGCTCTTTTAAAAACATATTGACAAAAGAAGAAATTGCTTAAAACAAGCAATTTCTCCTTTTGCCAAAATGTTTTCCACTTTTAGTCATAGGTTATCCATTCAATTATAGAGATTTCTATTTTTTGACAAAATATGTTCAAAGTCGTCTGCTGCAGCATTATTGTATCAGGGATAGGGTTAACCCTTTCCGATCTGTAGATGCATTTTGACTCATCTGCAGCAGAATGAGCAGTTTTTCTTTTTGTCGCCATGTTTTCAATCATATTCAATATTTATACTTTCATATATATATATTAGGGATGGCAACGGTTACCGATATAACTAACCGGTTACTCGTATAATTTAGTAACCGGTTACTCGGTTAACCGTATAGATTCATAGACAATAAATCCGAGTTTTGTTATTGTTCTGGTTCTTTTAACTCGCATTTCCCGGTCATGTATAATCAGACTAGAACGTTGTTATCGAAACGTTTTCGTTCGTGTCAACAAACGTTTTAAATTTTATTTTTATAATTTATAGTTATAAAATAATCGGGTTTTTTAACGAAGTGACCGTTATACGATTTATAATATGTTGAATGAAAGAGATGCATAGCTGCATATTTTTAAATACCAACTCAGGGGGAAAAACTACTCTTTAAATCTTCTAATCCGATTGGTAAATTATTTACAAGTACAACAATTTTAATTGATCAAATTCATTCCAATAACATTAATAAGTCTTTATCATATATTTCTAGCCTTGTATAAGACATCAAAGTTCTTTTTAAAAGAAACAAACTGTCCTGTAATTAATCTTATGATCAGCCACAATTGTTCGATAACAAACGGTCATCAATACAATCGAGTGTGGCCATTTTCACAGTTATGTAAACATTTCCCGATCGAGGTGTGAATAATTAACTTCTGGTCAGATACATGTGACAAATTGAAAAGAAAAAAAAGGTGAAATACAACTGTGTATATATTTTATCTATTTTTCTGAGTACTCGGTTACTTGAATTACTAACAGATTAATCGAAAAACATATGGGTAACCGGGTAACCACTTAATCACTGCCATCCCTATTATATATATTTATCACATAACTTGCACTCCAGGAGTGACATAAAGCAGTGACATAAATATCATATGTAACTAGTTACATAAATAGCCGACTCACAGCACGTATGTGACGTCACTTTAAATGACATCATATTGTTTACAATTGTTCTGAATTTCGGCATTTATTAAAAAATATTGTTTAAAGAGAATAAATCTAGATAAATGAAATGTTATAAGTGCCTTGTTGCTAATTTTGTATGAAATCAAAAGGTTATTAATAGGGACTACTTTTTACAGTGGAAGTATGCATTTGAACTTCGGGGTGAACTTCGGTCACTGTTTATATGAGGACGAAGAAAGATCGATTTAAAGATTGAAAACAATCTTTTTATGGTGTTATGTGATAAATAGAATCTTACATTCGTACTTATTTGATATTGTTTTTATGAAACTCGTCGACTGAAATGAATATGACGCTCGGCAGAGCCTCGCGTCATATTATTTCAGTCGACTCGTTTCATAAAAACAATAACAAATAAGCACTCATGTAAGATCCTCTATATATAGACTGTCCATGCTTTAACCTAGATTTGTTCAAAGTCATCGGCTGCAATTTTGTTGTATCTGGGAAAGGATTGATCTCCTTTGACCCTTTCCCTTATGTAGATGCTTTCTAAAGCCTCTGCAGAAGACGGCTTTTTGAAAACATGTAGACTATAAAGATGAAATTGCTGAAAACAAGCAATTTCTCCTTTTGTCACCATGTTTTCAACTCCATTCAATTTCCAAATTTTTTCGGGTATGTTTTCAAAGTCATCTGCTGCAGATTTGTTGTAATGTGGGAACGGATTGATCTCCTTTAGTAGTTCTCTGGTACAACTACAAATGGCTTACAGAATCTAAACATGTCTTATTGGAATAAGTTCTACCTTTGCAATCAGACTCGATCATCAAGCATATCATAGAATTCTATCCTGAAGTTATTCTATCAAAAACTCTTCACCCTTTCCCCCCATATTGTTTTCAATATCAGTTTTAACCCTTTCCCACATACAGCAAATCTGCAGCAGACGACTTTGATAATGTGACAAAAACCTTAAAAATCTCCATATAAGCTTAATTGTTAAATAAAGTTAAAAACATTGTGGCTTAGGGGAAAATTACTCATCATGAGCAATTTCTCCTTTGGCCACAATGTTTTCAACTTTATATAATAAATAAGTCTCAACACTTCTTATTATGGAGCTCTCACACTCTGCCGTGTAGGCCTACCGTCCACCTGCCGGGCTATTAAAACAAAACAGAGTCCAGAACGTTGGGTTTTGAGCGAACTTGTCCCCGGCCGCAAAGAAAATTCATAAAATTAATCTTTTCACCGTTTCGTTGCCATCTTCTGACCGTTCTCACCGGGCGCATACCGGGTGTTGAACGTGCTTCTACCGTCTTCACCGCCCAGATTGACTTTTGTTGAAAATTTTGGCCGTTTCCATACCGGGCCCATACCGGGTCTCGAACGTGTGCACCGGGTTTGTAGCAGCCACCTACCAGTCACTTAGCGTCCCCTCACCGCTCGGAGCGTCCTGTGAGCGAGTCCCCGGACTGCTGACGTCATGACACATAAATACCCCGATTTGAACGGCAACGGTCAGTCCGCTCTCCATTTTTCTTCAAGGAAACTCCACGACACTTCTCCTCATCTTTTGATCACATATTTACTGCATTATGCCACTCAAGAAGGGTAAGCCTAGGGGGGGAGGGTCAGGCAGACGCCGTGGAAGCAAAGCAGCGGATGTACCAGCACCACCACAGAAGAGGGCCAAGAGGAAACCTCCTTCTATTGTCTCTGATGTGTCTGTTGATGAAGAAGTTCCTACCTCCTCTAGTTCTGAGGAAGAACAGCCTACTGCTGCTGAGGCTCAGGCTCAGGATCAGGATCAAGAACAAGAACAAGAAAATTTACAAATTCCTGCTGCAGCACAAACATCTACAGGTAATAAAAGTACTCGCAAGAAGAAAGGGACACCTAGGCAGGTGTACAGAATTGATGACCATCTACTTGAAGAGAACATTTTAGAATGGATGAAGCAACAGGAAAATGACTTCTTATGGAATTCAATCAGAACAGACTATCGCTGCCCTCAAAAAAAGAAGACCAGATTTGGTTTGAAAGAAAAAGAGATCAATGATGACCCGGCTTACGACATCGAGATGAGTGGTAAGTACTGATAATAAATTAAGATGGCAAAAATTGTATAATGAAATAATTGTATAATTACATTACAAAATGTTTATGTTGATATTGTCTAATATTGTCTAATTTCTTGTTTTTTTTTCTGTCTTTTCAGATGGTTTTCTCAGTAAATGGTTCGAAGGGCTACGGGACCAGTACACCAAGCTGCATAAGAGAAAGTCCGGGGATGGCTCACCCATGTTCACTGAGCGCCAGCAGTGGATATTGGACAATCTGAAGTTCTTTAATCGTCTGGTGACCCATCGCTCCAAGCCTGTCAGGAGTGTAAGTATATTCATTCATTTGTTCATAAATTATTATTATTACCCACCTGACATGATAAGGAAGTAATAATACTAATTTACATTGCTCATAATTAATTATTTTAATTATTATTACCCACCTGAGATGATTGATATATGATCAGCTAAATAAGAAGGTAATAAACAACATTGCTCATAAATTATTATATATTGTTATCATTGTACTTATCAACATGTTTGTATTTTTTACTTACAGTTCAGGCACGTAGCTGCTGAGAACGCAGGTGACTTGGAGGCGATGGAGGCGGCCGCTGCTCTTGAAGCAATTGATGTTGACAATTTGTCTGATGCCACCGGACCATCTTCCAAGAAGAGGAAAGAAAAGGAGAAGACAGAGAAAGAGGACAAGGAGGAAAATCAACGTATGGAGAAGAAAAAAAAGGAGGCTGATGATGTTATTGCTACTTTGAAGGCGACGATGTCTGAGCCCCATACTGATGTCACAGCATATGCTCAGTACATCCGTATGACTCTGGTACGGATGCCGCGGCCAGTATTCAAGAAGGCCAGGATGGCAATTAACAGAGCATTAGAGCCATTCCTGGACTCCTCCGGTGACTCCTCGTCTAATGAGGCATCTGTTGCCAGCATGCCTGCAATGAAACCTCCATCTCATCCTTCAACCAGACCCTCATCTGCTGCTTCTGCGTCTGCGACGACCACCTCTGGATTTTCCTCTGGTGCCTGGTAAGTACTCTGAAATTAAAAATTTAATAATAATTAACATTTATTAACATTTATTACATTGACAATATTACTTATGTTTGTTCTTACCTTTTGTATTTTCAGTGGTACAGGTTCTGGAACGTTTTCCGGCACTGGGCTCGGCAGCCGGCCAACCTCCCCGTGTGAGCAGCCCTTACCCCACCTGTGGAAGGCCCCGCCACCTGGGCATCGGCCAGATGTCTGGGGCAGCCAGTCACAAGACTTCATTAATCAACAGTATGCAAGTTGGCCACAGCAGCAGCAGTAGCAGCACGGCCAGTTTGTGCAGCAGGGATGGGCGACACCCTATAATCAACAACAACATCAACAACAACAACAACAATATCATCAGGTGCAGGCATCTCAGTCTCAACCGCTACGTCGGACGCCGACACCCGCTGTTTCAACTCCGAGAGCATCCCCGTCAACTGGTGACATTTTGCAACAGGCCACCAGTGTGCTGGATCTGTCTTCTTCCCAGCTGGATACCACCATTGGGTCAAACTTTGACGCCTCCGGATTTCTGAACGCAATGGATGGTTCCCAGGAGAAGGACACATCCAAGGACACACCCAATGACACACCCAAGGACACATCCACCATTGATACACCTCCAGGACATAAAGATTAAGTATGTGTAATTTTACATTCACAGGAGCGAAGTCCACACCGTATGTGTCATATATTATTGTAAGTGAATTTCAATGTGTGACATATTATTTCTGAGTCATTATATTCACAGGAGTGAATTTCAATGTGTGACATATTATTTCTCAGTCATATTCACAGGAGTGAATTTCAATGTGTGACATATTATTTCTGAGTCATTATATTCACAGGAGTGAATTTCAATGTGTCACATATTATTTCTGAGTCATTATATTCACAGGAGTGAATTTCAATGTATCATATATTATTTCTCAGTCATAATATTCACAGGAGTGAATTTCAATGTGTCATATATTATTTCTCAGTCATTATATTCACAGGAGTGAATTTCAATGTGTCATATATTATTTCTCAGTCATTATATTCACAGGAGTGTGTCATCATATATTATTGCCTGTGACATTATTCAGTGAACTGAGTGATCCTGCCGATTAAACTGTAATTTCATACTTTATATATTCAAAGACTGAGTGATCCTAGCGATTAAACCAGTGTAATTTCATACTTTGCTATATTTTGTCAAAATAAATGATTGTTATCTTATATAAATTGGCTTCTCTTTCAGTTTATTATTATCATCATAATTAGTGTCATAGGCCCCCAAACCTTTGATTATAAAAACAAACAGATATATAGTAAACTTATTACCCCGGACCATTGATTTATTAAAAGTAGTTTATTAGTAGTGTCATAGGCCCCCAAACCTTTCATTATAAAAACAACCAGAAACAATATTTTCAAGTTCATACAATATATTGACAACAATTTATTGTACATACAATAAAATAATGATATGATATGACAGTGTATTCCTGAAAGTTCTCAGGTAATCATGGAGTTTACTTCACATGTATAGTTTCTCTCCTGTATGTATTCATATCATGTTGTCCTGCCATGGCACTTCACCCGCCTCCGAATTGCACCAGTGCCGAAGGAGGTTTCTTTGCTTCTTCCCCTCTCTGTTGTTGATGATGGGACCAGGCTGTCTGACGGTGTCCTCAAGGTTTCTTGCCGCCCTCCACTGACCAGCAGGGTTGGCATGGGCACCATGCCGGTTGACCAGTTGGTTCTGCATTTGTGGATAACGGATCCTCATCAAGTTGTGCAGGACCATGCACGTTGTTACGATGAGACGGACGGTAGCGGGGTCGTGGCCCATGGTTGTCATGAGCACCTAAAACGGTTGGCAAGTATGCCAAACGCGTTCTCAACGACTCGCCTTGCCCGAGACAATCTATAATTGAAGATCCTCTCTTCTTTGTCTCTGCCGCGCCCACCATAAGGTTTCATGAGATTGGGCTTCAGGACGAAGGCGTCGTCAGCCACTATGAAGAAAGGGACATCCTGAGTGTCATTTGGAAGTGGTGTGGGGTCCGGTATGTTCAGCGAGCCATCCTCGAAGCACTGTTTCAGCTCAGATGCGTTGTAGATTTGAGCATCGGATGCTGCGCCCTTGCCTGAAAATACATAACAACAAAGAATAATATTAGAAACATAATTATGCAACAATAATAATTAATTATGAGCAATTTAAATTGATTATTACCTTCTTATTTACCTGATCATATATCAATCATCTCAGGTGGGTAATAAATAACATTGAAATTTATATTATTTTATAAAAGCAGTACAAAGTTATACTTGTGATATAAATTAAGGTACTTACCACCAAGATCCGCCCAGATGAATTTGTAATCAGAGTCGACCAATGCCATCAATATGACTGAATAGAATCCCTTGTAGTTATAATACAGGGATCCTGAATTGGCGGGGCATTTGACGCCGACATGTTTCCCGTCCAGAGCTCCAAGACAATTGGGGAAGTTCCACCTCGTCAAGAAGCCATCTGCAATGGCTTGCCATTCAGCTTCTGTTGATGGTGGCTTCATGACCTCATCCATGAACTCGTCGCAAATAGCCTTGCAGACCTCTTTGACGAAGATTGAGATGGAGTTGTTTGGGATCCTCCAACTATACTGTAGGTCTGTGTACTTAGCCCCGGAAGCAATGTGTCTAAGTGTCACGGCCAACTTGAGACCAGGCTCGAGAGGTTCCCGGTACCTGGTGTGTTGCTTGGTCAGACGATGTTCAATCCTGGCAAATATCTCATCGAACATGTCGGGGGGCATCCGCAGAAAGTTCTTGAAAGCCTTCGGATCTTCTCTGCGTAATTCAACCATGAGCTGGTCGTAAATGCCAAACTCACGGCGACGCCTCACCCACCCCCTCGTCCAAGCGCATCTCTTGCGTTGGCCTCTCCGTGCCCTTCTCTGGTTTCTCCTGACAATGTGGTCATTGACGTCCAGGTCCAACTCATCACGCTCACGCTGGGCAATAGCCAACATGTACATGAGTCGGACCCTGTCAGGACAATCCATGGTCAGTTGGTCAGTTGGTCACCGACTCATACGACCATGTACACAAGAAAAAGTAAAGTTCATCTGACGAAACCCCTCTATATATACCCAATAATTAGTGACAAATGGTGGCACACGGTGACAAAAGTAAATTTGTTGGTAATGGCACGTTCATATGACGCTACTGTGAAGGTAAGGACACGTTATGGACCCGTTATAGGACGTTATGGGAACGTCAAGGCGTTAACAGGATGTTACCCATGCGTTAGGGAGGCGGCTGTAATGAGGACGGTATGAATACGTTATGAAGACGGTGGCACGGTATCAACACGTTCATGACACGTTCACAACCCGCTTACAACCCGTTGCAGACGGTGGATTTTTTTTGGCCCGTTCATCACCGTTCTGTAACGGTTTATGAGCGTGTTGTGAACGTGTTCATACAGTGTGACCGTTTTCATAACGTATTCATACCGTCCTCATACCGTTCAACACCGTCCTCTTGCCGCTTACTTGTGGCCGGTGCCAGCCGGCCAAAGTTTTGAACATGCCCAAAACTTTCGCCGGGTCCCACCGGGTGTAAATAAGCGCCAACGCCCTATTAACGTGTTGCCCGCTTTGATAACGAACCACCGTGTGCCCTCGCCGTTCTCCACCGTCCGCAGACATTTTCGCGCACGGTGGCACACGGTAGGCCTACACGGCAGAGTGTGAGAGTCACTTTACTGTCCTGGGACAGCCGGTGTTACTATGTTGCCCGTCTTCTACTAATCCTGTATCTTCATAAAACATAGCTTAAATGTTATAAATTTGTAAACATTGTGGCCATAGGAGAAATTGCTCATCATGAGCAATTTCACCTTTGGCCACAATGTTTTCTTAAGTTGTCTGCTGCTGTTGCGTAAAAATGTGTCTGCCAGTGGGAAAGAGTTAAATAAGAAACCTATGCAGCGGATCATTCAAAGGTTTGGAGATTTTTCAGGTTTCTGTCACTATGTTTTCAAAGTCGTCTGCTGCAGATTTGTTGTATATGGGAAAGGGTTAACTTTCTTTACTCTGGATACCTCTTGTTCACAGTTGTTATAACTTCTAACGGCCAATTACTTTGATAATATAGCTTAACAATTTCTTAACACTGGTGTCTGGACGGCGCACTCTTGAAAAGTACCTTCATGAAGTGACGTCATTAATGATGTCGTGACTCACTTATTTCCCCATACTTTTGTGAAAATTTCAATCCTCTGACTGAAAAATTGTTGAAAACGGCGTTAAACCCTAATCAATAAATCAATCAATGGAGATCAGAGGATTGAAATTTTCAACAATTTTTCAGTCATATCACGGCAACCAGTTCACCTACTCATGCGTTTCCTGGTTTTCCCAAACCAGTTCACCACACAACATACTTTCCAAGCAACTGGCTGCTTTTCCACATAGACTGTTAAACAGCCCATTGGTGAAAGACGTATGATGCTTGTCACAGTGAATTTTGACAAACGTCGGAAAGAATGACGGCCCAGCTGGGATTCAAACTCATAACCCCTGGATTGACAGCCCACGAAGCTACCAATTCAGCTACCGGGGCTCTTCATTGATATATGTATTGATTTGTATCTTTAAAAGTACAAAATATATAGGACCTTGCAATGGTGTCACATATTATGAAACATCCTGTACATAAGGTAAAAGTTTGTACATACTAGTTTTACAATCATCGACGCTTGTTGTTCAAAGGTTTAATGTATGTTTGTCATCTGGGCAGGGCACACATGTTTCTTGAAAGCCTGGGGATTCCTGGTAGAAATGCTGTGGACATGGACTACATGCACTGTCAGTTACATTCCAAAACCTTCCCGCACTACACTCACCTGTGAAAAAGGTAACACTTTTATCTGTTAACTGTATAAACCAATTTTAACCCATTCTCTCATGCAGACATATCTGCAACAGGTGTCTTTTGAAAAGATTGTGGCGAAAGGAGAAATTGCTCATAATGAGCAATTTCTACTTTTGCAATGATGTTTTCAACCCCATTCAAGAATTATACATAAATTTATAGAGGTTTTCCATATTATTGTCTAGATTGTAGTCATCTGCTGCAAATTTGTTGTATTAGGGAAAGAGTTAAAGTTCTTGATCTTAAAAATGGTAGTAGTGGCTGCCCTCCTAGGCGCTCAGGGTTGCAGGGTAAGCATTACCACTGACTGGCTGGTGTCAGGATGAATAGACCAGTATAGTACTGGTAACTTACCAAGGAAACGCCGTGATATAACTGAAATATTGTTGAAAGCAATCAAGTTTTAGCTCTTGCGGCTATCTTGTAGAATTGGAGTCAGAAGCTGCTGCCGTGTCCAAAACTATAGAAGTCTTCCCTGTGCTCAGAATTTGTGTTCAAGTATCTGATTGGGTAGATACAAATTCATTCTCCAAATTGACCAATTGGAAGTCTTATTTAGAGCATTGAATTCGTCTCTGAGCACAGAGATTGTTTCAGAGTTTTACAGTTTTGGGACCTGGAGATTGTGGACAACTTAAGGAATGTTAAGGAATTATCTTAATAGTGAGTCTATGATTTAGGAAAAGACATCTTTTCAAGAGTTTTCTAAAAAAAAAAAATCTAGCAGCAATCTTGTGCAACAGTGTGAAACAACAAGAACAATTTCGGTAGTTGGCTACTAAATGAACATTTGAATGAAATATTTTATTTGAAATTGAGTCATTTGTTTAGGAGGAGAGTTCTTAATAGATTTTCTTATTTTGAGCTATGGATGCCGTCTTGTTGAGTGGAGCTGAACAGTTTGAACACATTAAGAAGAGGGCTACTAAAGGAACATTTGTGTGAAATTACTTTTAAATATGGTCAGTAGTTTCGTAGATGTTGTTTGAAAAGTTGATCTATCATAAACTTTTGCGTTCTTGTGCAGCAAATTGGAAACGTTAAAACAATTTTGACACAGGGTACTTTAAGGAACAATGTTGCAAAATAATTTTGAAATTGGGTCAGACGTTTAATTAGTTAAAGATTTTCGAATTTTCAGTTTTGAGCTGCTGCTATCATGAGCAGTGGAGCAGAACAGTTTGAATTAATTTTGTAGAAATTAACTCTTTCCTGTATACAGACAAACCTTTGAAACACCTGCAAAAGACCACTATTGAAATTATTGTGACAAAAGGAGAAATTACAAACAATGATTAACTTATCCTCTAGCCACAACGGTTTCATCTCTATACAATAAGTCATGTTTTTAGTCGGCTGTGGCAGATCAGTAGATCTCTGCCCTGCAGGGCAGTCTTGACACGAAGCTTGTCCACTCAAGGGTTGAAAAGAGTTTATTAAACATGAATTGCAGTTTGTTTCATCATGGGTCTGGGTCGCATTCTGAATGGTACCAGCAGCACATAAATTGCTTCTCTATCTAGCCGTAATCCAAAACTCCATAATCTGTAAACAATTGAACAGTATATCACATTACTTCACACTAATGACATTTGACGCCTACTGTTACAGACGCCTTTTGAAAACATTGCAATAAAAGTTGAAATTGCTTAAAAATAGCAATTTCACCTTTAATTACAATATTTTCAACTCTTTGTCAAAAAGTTCCTTTCAGTTTTCCAGCTTGTTCAACTTGTTTATCTGTTGAATGTCCTGCTCCACAATGTGTATACAAATTGAATTAAAGTTTCCCCCCTGAAGCATACACATTTTGACTCCTTTGATGCATTCTAAATTTTGAGAACATTGTCAGGGAATATAAAGCAATAAACCTGCTCAAGTGTCCAAAGATTTTTTCATTGCCTTCCAGAGTTCATTTTATTTGACAATTTACTTGGCTTTAATGAATCTGGAAGAAGCTCAGTCTAGAAAGCATTTTTGTAAAACTGTTTGCAAAATGAGCTGGCAGTTTCTTAGAAGAAGATTATTTAAGTTATGCATTTCCATTGTCACACAAAACAATATTCTGCAGGTATGCAAAATATTTTAAATAAGTAGAGCGCCATTGAGGCTAAAAAGTGAAACATTTCCATAAATGAAAGTTAAATTGTTAAAAAGAGTTGAAAATATTGTGGCAAAACAAAGACCTAATAACTTTATTAGGTCTTTGGGCAAAAGAAGAGCAATTTCTCCTTTTGTCACAATGTTTTTAATAGTCATCTGCAGCAGAGGTGTCAGAGAGCGTCTGTATATGAGAAAGGTTAGAAAGCACAAACAAATGTATGACAGACATGGCATAGGCTTGAGAATAAGCTTTTCAGCCAGTCAAGTAAATGAGCACCAACAAGTTACTAAATGTAGTGCCTGGAGCAAGTTTGGGGAACACTTTTCAATCTAAAAATGTAAATTTGAAAAATCTAATCATTATTTATACAAAATGTATTAGCAAAAAAACGTAATTTGTATTGTGCTTTTATCGACTATGAGAAGGCGTTTGATTCGATAAATAGAAATATCTTGTGGGCAAAATTAATCAAGTTGGGCATTAGCTGTAAGATGGTGAATATGTTGAAATCTATTTATAGTAACGTAAAATCTTGTATAATCAAAGTACTGAAGTACTGGTAACGAATTATTTTGAACATTTGTAAAATCTAATTTATGAATCATGCAATTGATCATGCTATTGCACAATTTAGTCTATTTTATTATTATTAATATTTTTGTCCAGAGATTTTTTTTTATCAGTTGACAGTTTTAGTAAATGTAGAATTTCAACGGCGATGCGAGCGTTTAACATGCACACTAACTCTTTCACTGAGCTCTGCGTAAAGTCTGTCAAAACACCCATGGCATATTTGTGAGATTTACATTGTTAGTTCGATTTGTTTTCGTCACCAGGGGCGGATCCAGGATTTCGGCTTATATTATAACTATGTTTCATGTGAGTGAATTAATTATTATAAATCTATAATGTTTAACAAATCGCATAAAATAAGAATTAAAAAAAAAAAAAAAAGAACAGTTCCTATTAGGACTCGAACTTAGAACTACTAATCATGGACTACTTATGGACATAAGTAGTCCATGATTAGTAGTTATACACGCTCTCCATTGCACCACGGTACTTTAATACAACTTTGAGCGTTACTTTCGTATATATATTAAGCTAACTGAATGCGCGCGTATGTAAACCATGATCTATAATTAGAAAGCCTCTTTGATCATCGTTATCATGTTGGAAAAAGGAGAAACAACGGCGATGCGAGCGTTTAAAATGCACACTGACTATTTCACTGAGCTCTGCGTAGTGGCATATTTGTGAGATTAACATTGTTCTATACAGCGTGGGGTCGACTTCTAGTGAATGGGCATACGACTAAAATTCATACTCGTGGCTTATACGTACCTGCCGACAAATGAAATATATATGCGCGTACTGTTAATTTGATATTTTCTAGAAAATTGATTATCTATGATGATTCGATAGTATAATTATGACTTCACTGTATTGAAATAACACGTAGAAGTCATTTTAATATCGAAAAAATACTAGGACTATTTAGGTGCAGCGAATGTGTATTCTAAGCGGAAGTGTAGTTTAACCGTGACTTCCGGAAAGAAAAACGATCGCGTTAACTGTATTATTTTTTGAGAAAAAATAATTCGTTAAAAATAGACGGAATTAGCACTTTCTCTGACTTTTTCGACGTATCGGTGGGTTTAAAACAAGGTGATCCTTTATCAACTATTTTGTTTCTACTTTTTATCAATGATGTAAGCGATGTAATAGATATTGAACATTTGACGGATTCAAATTTAGATTTACTCTCTTTATTTATGTTAATTTTTGCAGACGATATAGCACTTTTTACCACTAGCCCAGAAAGTTTACAACAACAGTTAAACAATATCAACGAATACTAAAAAATCTCGTCTATGAAAATAAATATCAATAAAACAAAAATATGTATTCATTATACTGGTAATATGTTATTTTCAGTTAAGAACCTAATCGAGAGAGCCAACAAAGCATATCACAATATCCTTTCACTTTTTGAAAGATTACATCTTGATATTAAAACAAAAATAACTATTTTCGAAACAATGGTGACTCCAATCTTGCTGTACGGGGCCGAGGTTCGGGGAATATATGAATACAAAGAGGTAGATAAGCTACAAATTAAGTTCTATAAGCAATTGCTCGGAGTATCTACCAATCGCGGCCGTGTATGGCAAGCTTGGACGTTACCCGTTATCTATATTAAGTAAAGAAAGATCAATTATGTACTGGCTTAAGATCATGAAAAAACATGATTCCTTAATTCATAAAGCTTTTTTAAACAAGTAAAGTATAACTTTAATAAGAGCTGGAGCTCTAAATTAAAAATAACACTTAATAACTTAGGTTACAACTATCTTTTACAAAACTACAATACACAATGTAATTACAAAAGCATGTTAAAACAACGCATACGAGACAATTATATACAAATATGACATGCAAAACTAAATGAATCGAATAAATTATTTTATTATAGAATGTTTAAAACTGAATTCCAACTAAAAAACTATCTACTTATTACAACAAACGAATGTCTACAAAAGCAATTATCAAGATTTAGGCTTATTATCCTCTCATCATCTGGAAATCGAAAAGGGGAGACATAATGGTATTATTAGAGAAGAAAGATTGTGCAAATTATGTAACTCTAAAGCTGTTGAAAGCGAATATCACTTCATATCATGCTGTCCCAAATATACTGTTTTACGTAAAAGGTTTAATCTATATCAAGCATGGCCCAGTTTTGAAAAATTTAATTATATTATGAAAACAAAAAATAAAGGGAAGCTAGTTAATTTAATGAAATACTTAAAGAACGCAATGAGCCTAAGAAATGAAGAATTGTCTGTTATGCAAAACTAATGTACATGATATATACAATATGTTTGAATGTAGGTATTTTTCGTTCTATACATATGTAATGTTTGTAAAAAACACTTTATTTTATGTTATATTTATATATGTTATATGTTATATGTATAAATGTTATATGTTTTTCTATGTATATATATTTGCCATATTTATATAATTTGTAAATGGCCAAAGGCAAAATGCTTTGCCGAAAAACAGTCAATGTATTATTGAATCTTTGAATCATTGATTTAAATACCTAACGGGTCCAAATATGAAAATTGTCTATTTGGAAATGAGACCTAAGCACAACCCTGAAATATCAATTCTTCATCAAACAACTGTTTCAACACTGAAAATTCACTTTCAATTTTCAAAATGTAATAAATATCATTTCTTCAAATATTTTAAAAGAAGTCAACTCATTCATATGGTGGACAGGTTTTAAAATATCAGCTTACTAGATATACAGAAAGCGTGATCATGCGTTCCAGCACTCAAGGTTGTTCAATGACATAGTATACAGGCTCCACCAGTAGCAGGCTGGTATTCACCCTTCCCACACCAATTGCAAGCTTTCCACTGTTTATTCCATGTTTCTCTTGGCAGACACTCCTCTGCAAGAAAGTGTGATTATCTTTTTTCTGATGCAGACAAAATTGAATGTCTTTGTTCAGAAAATGCAATCAACATTGTATTAATTAAAATAATTCATTTAATGTAGATGCAACAATATTTTTCTCAGGTATTTTTTCAGGTTGATGGTATTCATAGTAAAGTAGTTTGAATGAAAGCGGCTCAGTAGTTTAGGAGGAGATGGCATTTAACCCTTTCCGAAATACAACAACTAATTTTGAAAAAAAATATTGGGAAAGATGTAAAAAATGTCTGTAAATGAAAGTCTAATTATCAAATAAAGTTGAAAACATTTTTGCAAAAGAAGAAATTGCTCAGTCTGGAAGTGGGAAAGGGTTAAAGAATGATTGAAGAAAGTTAAATGACAGATGACTCGCACAGGATAGAAATTTGGAAGTAACCTTTTGATATGTGAGCTATCCCGCGAGAAAACCAACATTGTTGACTATGCGTAAAGTATCAACCTGGATCTGCTTAAGAATTAAGCAGGCTTACCTGGATAGACACTTTTTGCCCACTGTGGATTTTCTGTTTCAGAAATCATTACTCTATACCTCTATCCCCCTGAGATGAAATGTGTCTGCCGGATCAGTCTACACAGACTGTGCATGCTGATCTGGTTTGATACATTACGCAGAGGCCATAATGTTGCTTTTCTCACGGGACGGTTCACATGTAAACAATGTTACAAGACCTATTTTGTTGCAGAGGGACTAAATAGAGTCAGCATTAGGTAAAGGATTGAAAAGCTTTTTAACTTTGAAGTATACTATTGCAAGCAGACAGGAAGCTAATTGATAAGAAAAAATGTCCATTAACAGTGTTTGCCCATCCCAGTTTTCATAAATTTAACCTTTTGGTTCTTTTATGTTTAAATGCCAAAAGAATAATACCTTAATTATTATTTGCTTAGTTTTCTCGATTAATGCAAGTGTAAAAGACAAAACAAAAAATGTGTTCATGATTTGAAGTCAATCTAACAAACAAGAGACCATGATGGTCCTAAATCACTCTCCTGATTAAATAGAAATCACAGTATTCAATGTTTGTACTATATGCAAACAAGAAAAACAAGCAACGTCCCCTGGTGGTCATGTTCATCAACAGATTGTAATGATTTCAACAATCTTGGTAGAGGGTTCCCAAGGAACATTTGTGCCAAATTATTTAAAAAATCAGGCCTATATATTTTGGAAAAGTAGATTTTTAAAGTTTTCACTATATAAACATATAGGAAAACAAGCCCTGCTGCCTGTTGGCCATGTTTTTCAATAGATTAGAATAATTGCAACAATCTTGGAAGAGGGTCACCCAAGGAACCTTTCGACATTATCTTTTTCTTATCTGGCCAGAGCGGATGTACAAGAAGATTTTTAAAGTTTCACAATAAACACATAAAAGGAAAACAAGCAACGTCCCCTGGTGGTCATGTTCATCAACAGATTGTAATGATTTCAACCCTCCCAAGGAACATTTGTGCCAAATTATTTAAAAAATCAGGCCTATATATTTTGGAAAAGTAGATTTTTAAAGTTTTCACTATATAAACATATAGGAAAACAAGCCCTGCTGCCTGTTGGCCATGTTTTTCAATAGATTAGAATAATTGCAACACTCTTGGAAGAGGGTCACCCAAGGAACCTTTCGACATTATCTTTTTCTTATCTGGCCAGAGCGGATGTACAAGAAGATTTTTAAAGTTTCACAATAAACACATAAAAGGAAAACATAGATAATTGCACAATGTTAATCATGGTTCCCTACTGAGAATTAGAAATCGGTAAACAGCGTTGAATGTAAACATCGGGGTCCACTCTTGATCGGGGTCGTCGGGTTGTGAACGTCATTCTCTTTTCATCCAATGAAATTGCAATTATTAAGTCATATGATTTTTTCCCCCGCCGGTTATGCTAATTAACTTTGGTAAATAAAGCCGTGATTGGGCATTTATTATTTATGGGTAATCATTTATAGATTTTATCCCAAACATTTTCTATGATATTACTAATGTCCCTGATATTACGAATACTATGTCGATTATGAAGGTATTTCATATTTGATAAATGGCAAGATAAGATCTAGAAGTCATCGTATTGTATTGTCTTTAATATTTGGATCAAATTTATTTTATTAACTTCTGCATGGCAACAGTTTTCTTCTCCGTATTTCTGAACCGGTCTGCACCAGTTTGCAAACATCGCATACCCAAAGTAGAAATATGGATAAAACTACATTTATTTCATTGGTTATTCGCTAGCATTCATGGATTAACACATAGCCCCCGGGAACAATGGTCACTAATGATTGGACCGCCGTATTGGGTATATATATCACACATCACAAGACATTCCACTTCAGTTCAATCTCTCCATACACATATGCTAGTTGATGGCTTTCTGCATGGGGGAAATGTTTTGCAGGGCGCGTACACGTATGACATTATCACATATACACACATACTCGTGAACTGGCCCCGAATACATATCATGCATGAAAATGACCCCTGATGTTTGACAACTTATAAAACTCTCCAAAATATACGTTGACAAACATCACAGGAGATTTTACAATCACACGTTCTAGTTGATCGCTTTCTTCATGGGAAAACATATATTTTAGGACGCTCGTACGCGTAAGGAATGATCACATATACAAACATTCTGGTGAACAGTCCCCAAATACATATCATGCATTTAAATGACCCCTGATGTTTGTCAACGTATAAAACTCTCCAAAATATACGTATTCTAGTTGATGGCTTTCTGCATGAGGGAAATGCATTGTAGAGCGCGTACACGTATGAAATGATCACATATACACACATACTAATGACCGGACCCCCAAATACATAGCATGTGTGAAAATGACCCCTGCTGTTTGTCAACGTATACAACTCACCAAAATATACGTTGACAAACATCACAGGACATTCTACTTATGTTTAATCTCTCCATACACAGATACTAGTTGATGGCTTTCTGCATGAGGGAAATGCATTGTAGAGCGCGTACACGTATGACATGATCACATATACACACATACTAATGACCAGACCCCCAAATACATAGCATGCGTGAAAATGACCCCTGATGTTTGTCAACGTATAAAACTCAATAAATTATACGTTGACAAACATCACAGGACATTCTACTTATGTTCAATCTGTCCATACACGGATTCTAGTTGATGGCTTTCTGCATGAGGGAAATGCATTGTAGAGCGCGTCAACGTATGAAATGATCACATATACACACATACCAATGAACAGACCCCAAATACATATCATGCATGAGAATGACCCCTGGTGTTTGTCAACGTATAAAACTCACCAATATATACGTTGACAAACATCACAGGACATTCTACTTATGTTCAAACTCTTCATACACAGATTCTAGTTGAAGGCGCTTCAATAGGTTCCACACGTGCTCGATCGGATTTAAATCCGGACTTTTTGCAGGCCATTGGAGTGATCGCACGTTGTTTGCTGCAAGCCTTACTTGTGTGCTTCTAGCCGCGTGACATGGTGCGTTTTATAACGACGCGTTACACACCTTTCTGATGGGGGTGCCGGCACGAATCCGTCCGACGGCTTGAGCGCTTTCTGCAATGCTTATTCTCGCAATATTTAATGATTTTCATAAAAGACAATCCACGAAGAATACATTCCTACCGAATACAACAACTACCATGCCGTGCACGAGGAACGCGGGCACATAGGCTAGTTTCGCACCTACCGTTCCGCATGGATGATTTTGAACATGAATACGTGTTTTCTTTCTGAAAATCGATAGATTGGTGTGAACAATACAAGAATAACCAAACTTTAGATTAATGATTAAATATGTCGCATAATATCATATTTCATATGGTGGCCAATTAGAAATTCGTCGAAGTGTATTTAAAACAGCTATCTCCCTTGTTAGTCCTCCATTAACATGTCAGAAGGCCTAAAAACATTTTTGCAAACCATAAATTCAACGACGTCAAACTGTGGATAAAAGAAAGAAGTATATTTGTCTTTTTAAAAAAGTTACCTCCCTTGTTAGTCCTCCATTTGTAGTGTAGTGTGTTTATATGACACATTTCTATTTATAAATGCCACTCCTCTAACTTCATTGAACAACTTAAACTGACCTATTATGTGAACAGACGCGAAACCTGTCAATTATTATTTAAACTCCTCCCACTTCATTGCAGAAATTAAAATGTCCTGTGATGTTTGTCAACGTATAAAAAGTGACCTGTAATGTATGCCAACGTATGCCTACCGTTCAGGAACCAATAACCGTGAAAAGCGGGCGCTGTGTACAGTTTATTCAGTAAAATAGTATAAGGCACGAGCTTACAGGTAATTCGCTCGAAGACAAGTAAAAACAGACACTTTTCTCAAGAAAACTGGTAAGACAATTTCAATTTGCATTTTATTTGTATTACCGGAGCTAAACTAATACAGTATTCCAAAAGTTCTGGCCTGTTCTAAAAGTCACATTTTGAAGTCACATTCTGATGCCTCTGCAGCAGACGACTTTTGAAAACAGTATGAACAAAGAAGTACTTTTGCCGAGATGTTTAGATGTTTTCCAAGTCGTCTGCTGAGATTTAAAAAAGCACCCACTTTCACCTGAATATTCCAGAATCTGATGTTAACCCTTTCCCACATACAGCAACTGCAGCAACTCTGCAGCAGACAACTTTGAAAACATCTTTTCAAAAATGTGAAAAATCTCCATTAATGATTAATTATTAAAAAGGGTTGAAAACATTGTGGCAAATGGTGAAATTGCCCACAATGTTTTCAAAATTCATATGCTGCTATTGCGTCAAAATGCGTCTGCAGGTGAGAAAGGGTGAAAGGATCCAAAAAGACAAAAAATGTCATTCTATGTGTCAAGTACTGTACACAATGAAATGATGTTGTAAAATAATGTATTGTAATGGTATCTGTAGGGTTATGCAAAAACAGTTTAGACACAATTTCTTTTAATGAAAACTGGTTGATATGTAAGTCATATTTTCAGATTTTGAAAAATGCATATTTTAATGTCATACATTCAATATTCATTAGCTAGCAAATACTCCATGCAGGATAAAACAATGTCTGAAATAAATATAATTCATCGAGCGTGATTAATATAAGCTTAAAGCTTGTTTCGCAATCGATTTAAAATAAATACGTTTAAATTAAAGCATGTTTCCATAAGGTACTGAAAAGAGTCTTACTCTCATACAGTCAAACTTGCAATCAGCAGCCTCCCAAGGGACATGATAAAACTGGCTGACAGGTGGCTGCTGATCACAAATGTCATGACTTGGTTGGATTTGTCCCAAGTTTTGACAGTTCACAAAGTAATGCTGGGTTTACACTAGGCCACGATGTCTACGATCTCCACGATTCGAGAGAATCGTGATGAGCGTGGGGGCTCGTGGGGTCGAATCGTAGTGATCGTGAGGGAACGTGGTGGAATCGTAATGACCGTGAGGATCGTGACAAAGTTTTTGACTGTCAAAAATCTTGCCACGATTATGCCGATTTGACGACAAATCTTGAGAGAGCGTGATAGAACGTGGGAATCGTAGTAGAGCGTAGTAGACCGTGACAGACCTTGACGGAGCGTAACAGAACTTGCTGCGCCATCGTAGAGGATCTTTATGCACTTGGAACACGATTCCTTCAAGGTTCACTACGATGCCACCACGTTTCTATCACGCTCCATCACGCTCTACTACGATTTATCAAGATTTATTTAATAGCAAAAGTAATGACATCACGCTGTGGCACGTTTTGCTACGAATAACCCAATAGGCATTCACGCTCTGCTACGCTCTGGTACGCTCTGACACGGTATGGCACGCTTTGATAAATTCCCGCGCGGTTCCCACGATGTTTATCCACGCTCTGCAAGCTTCATTACGTTTGCCAGACTCAACAAGAAAACACCTATATTTTTTAGAAACGTCTATAACTGTTGTTAGATTTTAAATATGCCAGCAGCTAAAAGAGGGAGGAAGGCCACTGTAAAGAGATGCCAGGATGCTACACCTCTTCCATCAACATCTGAAGAAGTCATAGCAGAGGTCCATGTGGAGGCAGCGGAAAAATCACCATCCCAGACCCCTGAGGAAGATTTCCCGGATCTTCCAATCACCAAGAAGGCAAGAATGCAAAGGACAACAACCTCCTACAGTGACGAAGAAAAGGAGGAGATATTTTTTTTTTTGAAGGCTAACCCCTCCATTTATGAAAAAAGACGAGCAGACTATGTATGCATAAATCAGAAATACCAATTCAACGTCTTCTTCATCTCGTGGATTCATATTTTGCCTTTGGTATTATCTTTGGAGAGAATGAGAGGGGGTAACCCCTAATTACTCCCTTTTATACCCAATCGTGCTGCTATCGTGGAGAGTTTGCTCAAATCGAGGCCATAAATCGCAGGAGATCTTAACAGAACGGCATTATCGTGAGAGATCTTAACAGAACGTAACAGAACGTGACAGAACGTGATAGCATATCGTGATGATCGTAACAGAACTTAAGAGAACGTAATGAAAATCGTGACAGATCTTGACCAGAATCGTATGAAAAACGTAACAGATCGTAACAAAACGTACTTAAAGCGCAGGAAAGCGTATTAAAACGTAGAAACAGAAAAACTGAAACAATAAATCGTCGAGCTCCACGATTTTTTTGCATCGTGGACATCGTGGACATCGTGGTCTAAGTGTAAACGTAGCATAACTGTTAGGAAAGTAATCACTTACATTGCAAAAAGTGAATTGTCTATTTAAACTAAATTTGGATAAAACATTTATGGGAAATTATCAAAGTAGACAAAAGTTAAAACAATTCCTGCATTTTCAACAGTGTTTTCAAAAATTGTCTTTTGCAGATAAATGCATATGTATGTGGATTTTTAGATCACCTAGAGCCAAAGGCTCACGGTGAACTATTCTGATCACTTTTTTGTCTGTCGTCCGTCATCTGTCGTCCGTCGTTAACTTTTAGCTTTAAACATCATCTCCTCCTTAACCACAGGACCAGTTTCAACCAAACTTCACAGGAATGTTTCTTTGGTGGCCCTCTTTCAAAATTATTCAAAGATTTAAATTCCATTGAGAACTCTTAACCTAATTAACCAAAACTTAAAAAATCTTCTTGTCTAAAGGTAGAAGGCCCAGGTCTTTGATATTTGGTATGTAGCTTCATCTAGTGGACCTCTACCAACATTGTTCAAATTATAGCCCTGGGGTCAAAGATTGCCCCTCCCCGGGGGTCACTTGTTTTACATAGACTTGTATAGGGAAAAACTTCTTGTTTGTAGGTAGAATATGCAGGCTTTTGATATTTGGTATGTAGCTTCATCTAGTCATCGGGGTCACTTGTTTTACATAATATTATACTTGTATAGGGAAAAACTTTAAAGGGACTGAATCCCATATGAGAAAAAAGCGAAAAAAAAAGAAAATTGTTAAAAATTGCTATTACCTTGATGTTTTTGCATGTAAGGCATTGAGATTTGCTGACTGATGTACTACAATATATGCACACTATTAATATTGCGGAGATTTTTCGTTATTTTGCATTGTAAAATCTACTGGGTTAGTAACCCAGTAAATCTAAAACTATCGCTGTATATCGCTGTATATTTATCACGTGATCACTACAACCGAATTGACAATCTCCTTCGCAGAGTTGTCGTTCCTTACACTCACGCATACATGAATGCATTGAGTCGATAGTGTCAGAGAATGCCGAATTGAATCCACAAATTCAAATGAACGAGAGGAAATTCCACGGTATTTTTAAACGGGAAAGCATGGAGCGGACGTTTTTTTAACTGCTTATTTCCTATGAAATAATGAAAAATAAGACTTGTACGACCTTCTACAACATTCCGTTACATATATATCGACGTATTTTGGATTAATTAGAATAAGTATAAAATATGACGATTTTGGACCATTATGGTTGGTGTTCAGTCCCTTTAAACAATATTGTCTAAAAGTTGATATTTGAAATCTCACTTCATCTAGTGGACCTCTACCAAGATTGATCAAATTATAGCCCTGGTGTCAAAAATGGCCACATCCTGGGGATCACTTGTTAGACTCGTTTAGGTAAAAAAAATTCAAGTGATCGATTTAGGGCCATCTTGGCCCTCTTGTTAGCTCCACTGGCTATAAGCCAGTCAAGCTTATGTCATGGCGAATTGTCCGGCGTGCGTTAACTTTTTCCTTTAAACGACTTCTTCTCCCTAACCACTTGGCCAATTTGGTTGAAACTTCATGGGAAGCATCCTCTACTAAATTCCTTCAATTTTTTTTTATCCATTCCAATATCTGGTTTCCATGGCAACCGAAAGAAAAAAAAAGTGAGAACTTAAAAAATCTTCTTCTCAATTTATTGTTGATTGGTTGAAAAACATGGCCGCCAGGGGGGCGGGGGTATTTTGCCTTATATTGCAATAGTGAAAACTTAAAAAATCTTCTTCTCCAAAAGTGTTCAGCAGATTTTCAATTTTTTTGTAGAAATGTTCCATGGGTGACATGGATCAGATTCCTTCAAGCCATGTTGATTGGTAAAAAAACATGGCCGTCACAGGGCGGGGCTATTTTGCCTATATGGCTAAAGAGAAAACTTAAAAAATCTTCTCCTCCAAAAGTGTCAGGCCGATTTTCAAATAATTTTGTAGAAATGTTCCTTGGGTGACCCTTTATTAGATTCCTTCAAGAAATGTTGATTGGTTGAAAAACATAGCCGCCAGGGGGCGGGGCTATTTTGCCTTATATAGCTATAGTGAAAACTTAAAAAATCTTCTTCTCCGAAAGTGTTCAGCCGATTTTCAAATAATTTTGTAGAAATGTTCATTGGGTGACCCTCTATCAGATTCCTTCAAGCCATGTTGATTGGTCGAAAAACATGGCAGCCAGAGGGCGGGGCTATTTTGCCTTATATGACCATAGTGAAAACTTAAAAAATCTTCTCCTCCGAAAGTGTTTGGCTCATATTCAAATAATTTTGTAGAAATGTTTCTAGGCTTACCCTCTATCAGATTCGTTCAAGCCATGTTGATTGGTTGAAAAATATGGCTGCCAGGGGGTGGGACTATTTTGCCTTATATGGCTATAGTGAAAACTTAAAATATCCTCTCCTCCGAAAGTGTCAGGCCGATTTTCAAATAATTTTGCAGAAACTTTCCTTTAAGCCATGGTGGTTGGTAAAAAAAATAGCCACCAGGGGGCAGGGCTGTTTGGAGATTTTATTTTTGCCTTATGGCCATGGAGCGATATTGACGTGTATTGATGTTCATTTACAACATATCACACAGTAGTTTCCCATTCTGCCAAGAAAATTTATTTATTTATAGAGCTAAACATAATATTTAAACATTGTTATGAAGCAATTATTTCATTGTGCTATCTATTTTTTACAATATTTTTAAATTCGCCGAACAACGTATCCGGAAAAAACAGCCTCCGAATATACGTCTTGCTTTATTTTGCACAAATGTTATCTGATGGTTTTTCAATTTAATATGGTAATGGGACTTTTTAATGACTAGGGGCTTCTAAGTGGAAATTTACTTTCATTTTAATATATAATTGTACTATCTTTCGTTCTAAAACGCTTAAACTTTTTTTCAATTTATCAATTTTGCCTGATGACGTAAACAGAACATAAACAAAAATCACAATTTCTTGTCGATGAATCATGCAACGATCGGCACACATCTGCTGATTTCGGTTATCTGCACCTAACATGTAAACGGCTATTACGCATGTGGAAAAGCCCGATAATGGGTTTGTCACAGTATGCTTTATTACCTGTATGTATTAAACACAGATAATTTAACACCTGGTGAATCTAAGCTGCATGTTGATTGACCGTTTTACACAATAAGATAACAGTTAATCGCTACCAATTAGTGTGGCTGTTGGCCGCGTTTCAAACAGGACCGCTGATCAAGGCAGTTTATAGAATATGATTTGTTGGGAGGGATTTAAAGTGACCGTTTAAAGCCAGTGACCGCTCCGCTCACACAAGTTGGACTGTACACTTTACCGACATGTTATAGTGAATTTGAAGGTTCTTGTTGTTTGGATAAGGGATATGAGATAGTATTCTATTTCTGGGAAAGAGTTAGTAAAATGAAAGAACAGGTAGACTGGACCTATATATACATGCAGGCTTTTCTAGGTCTACAATGTTTGCAAATGTTGTGACAAGGATAATAAGGGATGAGCCGATCAAACACTAGAAAAATTAAAATGGATGTTTTTACCATTCATGGCCCTTTACCGATTGTAAAAGAACAACTTTTCCAAATTGAAAACATAAAGAAAAATAATATAACTATATTGATAGTGATTAGTCAATAATGTTTGAAAATGAAGAAAGGCTCCATAAAACAATGTCAAAATGATCCCCAAACAGGACAGCATGTATGTAACATTCTTTTGGCAGATTATGAACTTTTGCCAATAAAAATATATTCTGACTAAAAAACAAAGATAACAAAAAAAATCAAAGTAAATGCTTGTTATAAACACTAGGATCAATTGTTAAATGAGATTATATATACAACTGTCCTTGTTATGAGGTCTAGAGTCACACTATTTTTTATCTCTCATTTAATCCTTTTCCCACCTGAAGACACATTTTGTCACATCTCCAACAGACCATTTTTGAAAACATTGTGGCAAAAGAAGAAACTGCTCAAAATAACCAATTTCTCTGTAACAACAGTGCTTTCTACAACATTTAACCCTTTCCCTCATATAGACACTTTCTGACGCCTCTGCAGCAGACGGCCTTTTGAAAACATAGTGACAAAATGAGCAATTTCTCCTTTTGCCACAATGTTTTCCACTTTAAGTCATAGGTTATCCATTCAATTATAGAGATTTTCTATATTTTGACACAATATGTTCAAAGTTGTCTGCTGCAGAATTGTCGTATGAGGGAAAGGGTTAATTTTTAGCTTGACTATTCAAAGAATATGAGCACTATACTACTCACCCTGGCGTCGCTGTCGGCGTCCACATCACACCTTGGTTAAGGTTTTGCAGGCAAGTACTTAAATACTACATGTATTGCATTGAAACTTTCTACAACCCTACCCAACTATCACATCTATGTAGACTATCAAGTTTGATAACTCTATCCTGCATTTTATGCAAGTTATGGCCCTTTTTTACTTAGAAATTTTGGTTAAAGTTTTGCATGCAACTGAATTAAGAGTCCACATCTCAGTATTTACTTGATAGATTGTATTGACACTTTCTGAAACCCTACCCAACTATCACACCTGTGTAGATTATTAAGTTAGATAACTCTATCCTGCAATTTATGCAAGTTATGGACCTTTTTTTAGATCACCTAGAGCCAAAGTCCGTCGTTAACATCTCCTCCTTAACAACATGACAGTATTTCAACCAAACTTCACAGGAATGTTCCTTTGGTGGACCTCTTTCAAAATTGTTCAAAGATTTAAATTCAATCGAATATTTTGGTTGCTGCGGCATTAGAAAAGGGAAAAATTGCCAAATCTTAAAAAATCTTCTTGTCCAAAAGTACTGGCCCGGTTTGAAAATAATTTTGCACAAATGTTCCTTGGGGCACCCTTTACCAAGATTGTTCAAATATTTCCAATTCCGTTGAAAAACATGACCGCCAGGGGGCGGAACTTATTTTCCTTATATGTGCATTGTTAAAACTTTAAAAATATTCTTGTCGAAAAGAATTGGCCCAATTTGAAAAATATTTTGCACAAATGTTCCTTGGGGCACCCTTTACCGAGATTGTTCAAATATTTCCGATCCGTTGAAAAACATGGCCGCCAGGGGGCGGAGTTTGATTTCCTTATACAGTACAGCTCAAGGGGTTTTTCCCAAAAACCCTCACCCCGGGGTTGAGGGGGATATCGATAAAATGATAAACCGCCGGCGTTAAGTCGCTCCCCCGGCTTAACCCTGCGTTTTCCAGGTATTTCAGATATGTGCCCACTTGAGAGGGATTGCAGAGTTCCCTCCGCAGAAAATGTTAACTATTCTATATTGTTTCCTCTGCTACCCAAATAGTTAATTTTGCAGGCATATGCATCACAAGCGATTGTTTACTTTTCAAAATAATTGCTCGCCAGATTGATTATTCTGCAAGGCGAGTGTTAATAAAAAAAAAAAAATATATTGAAATTTAATTTCAATAATAATTACGTTCTTTGTCAAGCTCCTTGAGATTAAATGTTTTAGATGACGTTCCCTCTTTTCATTGGCTTTTAACTTGTGTTACTATATATCATATGATAACCCATTTCCATTAATCCGAACCGCATCTACAGGAGTCGATTTATGATGTAATTACGGATGGAAGAGAGAACACTGAAAAGGGAGCGACTTCTACGTCTCTTAAAATATGACCCCCTACTCAAATCTACAATGTCATGTTTACTGCTAATTTTCAGGTCATTACATGCTTCCTCGGATATTAGCAAACCCATGGCTAAATCAAATAATTACAATTGAGTCAGATCAGATAAATCACTGTTACTAAATGTACCATGTACACTGTAGACCTGGATTTGTATGCGCATATATATATATATATATGTGCAAACTTGACTCATCATGTATATATATGTTTTATATGCTGAGACATTTAAGACCAAAACAAAGAAACAGTGGAACAGTCTCTAAAATACCTTACTTGAATACTTTGAACATCGAGTTGTCTGAGCTCCATTGCGATGAAATCTGCATGTGCATATTACAAACATTTATAATCAAATTCATTGTTCTACAGCATAATTGAGAAATAAAGCCTTACCTTTGAGAATGATAGTCCTATTTTTAGAATCGCATACAATTAAGATCAACACGATTATGATAAATCTATTAACACATTTATGTTCATTTACCAAATCAAACAAAAATCTCTTTTCATACGACACTACATTGAAGACAAATGAATCGCAAAACAAATTTCTTTTCAATATAAACATTACTGTTTGCGAGTAAAGGGTTTAGCACTTTATAAAGCCAGTGACAGATGAAAAACGTGTGATATATTTTGTGTTGGTTGTCAGGCTGATTGAAAGACGGTGACTTGCATATAGATCACAGGGTATTGTTTTTATTGACTCGACTAATCTTAAAGTTTGTTTCGTCGTTTAAATAACATTGTTATTTTGAAAGCGAATTACATACATATATACATACATTTTATAAGACTCGGCTTAAAACTTGCGTTTTGCTATTTTCAATAGAAATATGTAAAAGAAATTTATCTATATCCCCTAAAAAACACAAAAGATATTAGAACAATGTAAAACGACAACATAAAGTATATATGATCAAAGTTCTATATAATTTGTATTAGCGTAGGCAGTGAAGTGTAGATCGAGGCGAATCTAGAAATTCCTTCCAACTATGTACAACAATATTGGATAGCATGAATGTGCGTGCTGATCTCTATATATACATTTAGCAAATGCCATAACATTGGGTGACCTTAATCATGATTGTCTGCAGTGTTGAGATATGTGAATTGGCAGCCGTAATTTGACTGAACAATTGTTGAAAACGCCGTTTTATCCCAATTAATCAACATTGAGCATTGTTAAAAGCATATGATCATTTTAAAAATAAACGGAAACTTCTATTATGAAATCATTTAATTCGGAGTAGAGATTTCAAATAAATTCCAATAGTCTGCATGTTAAAACTAATTGTATCGGAGCAAAATATAGGTCCTGTTTCTGGTTTATATTTATTTACGTTTACCAATATATGCCTGTATCATAAGCCTCGAACATAGGACCTGTCCCGGAGAAAGCTAGGAAACACATGAGTATCTGAACTGGCCGCAGTGATATGACTGAATATTGTACAAACGGCGTTAAGCTTTTCTTACTGTAATGCGATTAATTTAAATTAAATCCTGCACAGGCAAGAACAAATAAAACATGCACAAAACAACCGCTGTACACTAGTTCAGAGCGAGTGTATGAGAGAAGGAACAAGCTTTTTTAAGTGTATGTTCAGATTGTCTTGTGAACCTGGTCAGTGTAATCAGAATCTACAAAAGTTGACAGTTTCGTCTAACAATCTTGTGAGTTATATATGAGCAGTGTGCATCCCTGTTCTGGATCTAAACTTTTCACAAAAGCCAACTTTTAACTTGTGCCATGCACAAGCTCATAATATCCTCATCTTTTAGTAGTGTCTAGTGACTTTGGGTATTGTTGATTTGACATCAAATTGATATTTGCATTAAATAAGGAATCAACGTTTCTGTTAATGTTGTGTTTTTGCCATTTACATGTATGACTGTATAACAGGTTGCTGGTGTACATACACTATACTGTTCGAAGTGGCATCAATATCCCCTAACACGCCTCATTTATAGGTTATATTTTGTACCTGTGCATAGTGGACTTCGTTTAAATATGCATACAGTAAAATAAAACATCATGGAAAAAGCTGGTGTATCTTAAAATTGCCATCTGATACGTCAACAGATCCAAGTTACATCATAAACCGGTGCATGAAAATGTATACTTGATATACATGTATGCAGCAGACGACAAATAAAATATCTACGCAAAACTTCGTGATATAACAATAAATAGAAGCTATATTATTGAGCCCCGATAACTCAGTCGGTAGCGATGCAGGCTGTAAATCCAAGGGTTGTGAGTTTGAATACCGCCAAAATTTTCGAAGTTTGACATCACTCGTGTTTCACCAATGGGCTAACAGTCAATTTGGAAAAGCAGCCAGCAATTTTTGATGTATGTTGTAAGTAGAACTTGTAGCTTAAGTACGTGAACTGGCACGTGTGATATACTGAACAATAGTTTAAAACCGTGTTAAGCCTCAATGAATGAATCAATATTTAATAAAGTTGAAAACATGGTGGTAACATGAGAAATTTTACATTTTGTCACAATGTTTTCATAAGTCATCCGCTGTAGAGGTGTCGACAGCGTCTGTATGTGCTAAAAGGGCACAATAGTTTCCCGGCATACCAAACACTTTAAAAAAGTATTAATGGGTTCCATCCTACGCGCTAATAGATGCGGTAAGATATATGTTATCGTGTCAGGGTAAATAAAATCGTTAGTATTGGTAACTTAACAATACAATTCCATGATCTAACTGAAATACAGTTGAAAGTCATCTACAGAAAGTCTGGGTAAAGGGTTGACATGTGTTGTAATTAACAGCCACTTTATCTTAATCCGTATTAAAGAGTGATATATCTCAAAAGTAGGTTGGTTCATCAGCGTGACAATATTATATGTATAAAGATAATTCCTGAAAAACAAGTGCATTTTTATTAACTGTGCATTATTAAACATCGTGGAAAAGAGTGACTTGAAATAAATGATTTTTAAAATATCTGCCATTCTGAACTATATTTACCACCAATGGGCTAAGTATATGTGGAAAAGCAGCCAGTTGCTTGGGAAGATTGTTGTGTGGAGTACTGGTGTGAGAAAACCAGGACATGCATGAGTAGGAGAACTGGCCGCTGTGATATAACTGAGAAATTGTTAAAAATGGCGTTAAACCCCAATCAATCAATCAATCAATTCATAGATAATTATCCTGTAATATGGTCACATCATGGTCCTAGCTACTTAACTGTTTACAACCTTTTTAAAAAGGCTAATACAAAACAGAATGTGACTTAGGAAGCTAAGGGATGATTCCATCCGCATAGGGAATGTTGGACTTACCTTAACACAACTTTTTTTTCCGGAGTTATTTGGTCCAGGAAATATAAGATGGGGGAGTAGTTGGTTCGGTGGCGGGGTGAAGATTAAGGTGGAACTAGACTCGGTAAAGAAAAACATCATCAGAAGATATGTCAAAGCCTTTTACCCCGCTGCAGGTAAAACATGTGTTTGACAAGACACCACCGTGAGCCTCACAAACAAGGGACTAAGACGAAAATTAGACAAAGAAGGTTCTTCTAAGAAAAGACAAGAGGAGGAAAATACAAGTGTAATTCCACTCTTTAGCACTATGTACTATTGAATCAAGTAGACAACATTGTGGCGGACGGGAACACTTTTTTCACAACTCTTCTGCTGATAAGGGTCAGAAAGCGCATTGTGGCAAATGCAGACAGGGCTGAAAATAATGATTGACAAAGTGTTTTAAAAGTCGTCTGCTTGGTGTTTGTTGGAAAGGGGTTAACTTGATAAGATCATTACACGATCGGCTAACAAGCGCTCATCTTTTTTTCTTTTCTTTAACCCCCCTTTCCAACATATGATAAGTCCGCAGCAGACGACATTCAAAACGTCTACATATAATACAGAAACATATATCAAAAACTTAAAGATCTATTATGGACTAGAGATGAAAATATTTGACAAATGGAGAACTGGTCCAAATAGGCGGTATCTCTTTATTGTCACATAGTTATTGTTGTAACTGTTTATTTTGTTTTCATTTTTCAAATATCTCCAAGCGAAGATGTTGACGGCGGTTAAAGGCAAACTTATGAAACCATTACTTATATTTCGCCACCAGGAACTTTGTAAATATGTATGTATGTTTATTTTCTCTGCTGTGTTACTGTCAGTCAGCAGTGTATATAACATGTATCCTCATGGGCTGGAAGCCTAAAGGAATTTGAATGAATAAACTTATCAAACATATCAAACTTCATAAAGTCGACAGCATATGTGATTAACCATAACATAATAATACCAAACAACTCAAGATTGTCGATATGTTTTTAACACCTATTAATTGAAAGTAATAATTGATGTTCACTTGTTTTGATCGCATTACAGATGGGCCATTAGCCCATGTCGCGTCTGGCTTACTGAATAGGATATCCCTATTGATTTAAAAACAATTTACTCCAATAGTGTGATGTTGTGTATTAACTACCGTTTGATAAATGATGAAATTCCGCGGGACCGCGGGGTTATTGTAGGGGAAACCCCGCATACAGATGAGCGTGAAAGCCGTGGGGCTGTCTTAATCACAGCTGTCAATCATCGTCACGTCATAAATCGTTATCGGATTTCCCTCCGCGGACTTAATAGTTGAATGATCAAATCCCGCGGGACCGCCGGGTTTGTAGGGGAAACTCTGCGTACAGGTGAGCGGGGACGTGGAGGGGCTGCCTTATCAGCCCACGGGGGTGAGGGTTTTTGGGAAAAAACCCTTGAGCTGTACTGTATATGCATTGTTAAAACTTTAAAAATCTTCTTGTCCAAAAGTATTAGCCCGATTTGAAAATTATTTTGCACAAATGTTCCTTTGGGCACCTTCTACCAAGATTGTTCAAATATGTCCGATCCGTTGAAAAAATGGGCACCAGGGTTGCTGCGGCATTAGAAAGAGGGCAAAATGTCCAAACTTTAAAAATCTTCTCCTCTGAATCTGCATGTCAGATTCCAATATAGTTTTGTAGAAATGTTTCTTGTGTGAGCCTCTACAAAGATTGTTCAAGGCATACTGTTTGATTGAAAAACATGGCATTCAGGAGGCATAAGAAAAGGCACAAAATGACAATATTTGGAAATTTCGTTTTTGGCTTGACTTTTGAAAAAACGAGAGCTATTGTCATGACCCTGGCGTGGTCGTCGGCGTGCTCGTCTGGTTAAGGTTTTTTGTTGGCGGCGGCGTGGTCGTCCGGTTAAGGTTTTTTGTTCAGCTCAGCTTCTTTTCTGTTTTCTATCAGTGGAGTGTCTGTGCCGTACGCGGTGCTCTTGTTTTAATTTCTTGTCTGATATTAAGGAAATTGAATAGGAATCCTATTTAAGTGATCCTCTACTTAATTTGTTCAAGCCATATTGATTGGTTACAAAATCATAGCAACCTCGCGTCATCACAAAAGGGGTAAATTGAACTTTTAGCTACAAATGACAACTCCTACCATTCCACTCGACCAATTTCAACGTTACTTCACAGGAATGCTTCTTTGATGGTCCTCTTTCAAAATTGTTCAAAGACTTGAATTCTGTGTAGAACTTTTGTTGCTGCTACCCAAACTTTAAAAACCTCCATCTTCATAATCCATTTGTCAGATTCCAAGATAATTTGGCAGAAATGTTCTTTGGGTGACTACAAAAACTGTTCAAGCCATATTGATTTCGTTGAAAACTTTATAATTCCATTCTAATTAAAGTTCTTGTTAGGTTTCAAGATACAAATGGCTTTTACTGATAAACTATTTCTTTAACTGAGTGTCCACTCCTTGCAGTTCCATTTGAACTCCTGATCAAATGTTCACAGATATTTGCAGTTAAATATTTGCTTCTAATTTACTATCATTCAGATGATCGATTTGGGGCCATCTTGGCCATCTTGTTTACTTAGAAATTCTGGTTAAAGTTTTGCCTGCAACTAAATTAAGAGTCAATATCTCAGTATTTACTTGATGCATTGCATCGAAACTTTATACAACCCTACTCAACTATCACACTTATGTAGATTATCAAGTTAGATAACTATATCCTGCATTTTATGCAAGTTATGGCCCTTTCTTTACTTAGAAATTCTGGTTAAAGTTTTGCGTTTAACTTAATTAAGAATCCATATCTCGGTAGTTGGATAACTAGCCATATCACTTTAGTCAATTGAGAGTTATTGCCCTTCTATTATAGAAATTACCCAAAATTGGTCTTGTCAGCTCAATAACTTTAGGAGTCTTTGTCCAATCATCACCAAATTTGGTCAGAATGTGTATTGGTGTAATATCTCGGACAAGTTCGATAACTAGCCATATTGCTCCTGTCAATAGAGAGTTATTGCCCTTTAATTATAGAAATTACCTAAAATTGGTCTTGTCAGCTAAATAACTTGTGAAGCCTTTCGATCATCACCAAATTTAGACAATATGTTGATGGGCAGAATATCTTGGTCAGGTTTTATAACATACAACGTTATCTTAGTCACTACAAAATTATGTCCCTCGTAATGGCCAAAACTGTACTTACAGTGTCAGCTCTCGAAGTTTGGCTGATGTACAACCAATTATCACTATACTTGGTCTCAAAAAAACAGGATGGGCGTATTTTGTGACATTTGGCGCTCTTGTTTTACTTAGAAATTCTGGTTAAAGTTTTGCGTGCAACTACATTAAGAGACCATCTCATGGATACTACTTGATGCATTGCATTGAAACTTTATACAACCCGTCCCACCTATGTAAATAATCAAGTTAAATAACTCGATCCTTCATATAATGCAAATTATCACCCTTTAGGAAATTGTGGTTAATGTTTTGCATGCAACTACATTATCTCAGTAACTTAAATAAGCGTTGAAATAGTCAAGTGTGCTCTTGTTATATTTTAATTTATAGATAACTTTCATATTCTTGTAATTCACTGGTTTTTTCTTCACTTTAATCCTTTCCCTCATACTACAATTCTGCAGTCGACAACTGCATTATTTTGTAAAAAAAAAGAAAATCTCTTTAATTGAATGGATTACCTTTGACTAAAAGTGGAAAACATTGTGGAAAAAGGAGAAATTGCTCGTCTTGAGCAATTTCTTCTTTTGTCGCTATGTTTTCAATTAAAAAAAGCTGTCTGCTGCAGGGCGTCACAAAGTGTCTATATGAGGTAAAGGGTTAATGTATGAACCAGGCTAGCTGATTGGTTCAAGAAATGTTGGTTTTGGAATGCACTGTGTTGGCAAAAAATCCCCTTCTATTTATACAATCATATAGCATGAGTACGGTGGCACAGAGGTGACATGTGTATGTTTTTATTTATGTCGTGTGCACGACTTAGTAAGTCGTGCGCACAACATAGTAACTCGTGCGCAAGACTTAGTAACACGTGCGCACGAGACACTATGTTGTGCGCACATGTTACAAGATAAATAAAAACATACACATGTCACCTCTGTGCCACCGTACATGAGAGTTCCTGATTAAGTATGGACATTGCAGGGTTGAGGAAGACTCAGTCTTTTTCACATTTGGTACTTTTTATCTGTTTTAATCCTTTCCCACATAAGACGCTTTTGCTGTGACAAAAGGAGAAATAGCTCAAAACAAGCAATTCTTCCATTTGCCACAATGTTTTCAACTTTTTGCAATAAGTATACCTTCATTTATAGAAATTTCAGGTTTTTTGCCAACATGCTTACAAAGTCGTCTGCTGTAGGTTTGCTGTTTGTGGACCAGGGTTAAGTAAAGATGTTTATCACATAACTTGCACTCCAGGAGTGACAAAGCAGTGACATAAATATCATATGTAACTAGTTACATAAATAGTCGACTCACAGCACGTATGTGACGTCACTTTAAATGATCTAAATTTCGGCATTTATTAAAAATATTGTTTAAAGAGAATAAATCTCGATAAATGAAATGTTATAAGTGCCTAATTTTGTATAAAATCAAAAGGTTATTGATAGGGATTACTTTTTACAGTTGAAGTATGCATTAGAACTTCGGGGTGAACTTCGGTCACTGTTTATATGAGGACGAAGAAAGATCGATTTAAAGATTGAAAACAACCTTTTTATGCAATCCCATTAAAATCATCTCCTATTATAGCTACGCATAGGATCTGAGGACAACCAATAGAGGGTTAGGGTTAGGGTTAGACGAGACGTTCAGACGACCTTTCTACCAGCCAATCAGAACCTTGCTTTCACGTTTTTGAAAGTGAAAGTAAAAGTCTATATTTACCAAAAACATCTATATTTAGCATGGGATCCCATTTCGCATAGTGATTTACACGCGTGTATAGTTCTTATGACGACCGCAACATGGCTACAAATGCGGAAATTAGGCAAAACAGCGATACAGTCTTTACCTGACCACACAGCATCGAAAAGTGTTCTTTGCTCTGGTTTTAAATGGTCTATTTGAAATTTGCTCAACTTCGTCAATTGACGCCATTTTGAAGGTTAAGCCAAGCATTTGTTGAAACGAGTCCTCTGATTGGTTCAAATAAAAATAGCTTGGTGGATCTAAAAATAGCGATATTGGAAATCCGATAAAACAAGAAGATGAATTCAAATGGATCGCCATCAGATCTTACATTTGGTCAGATCGTGTACTTTAGTCAGATTGCCTTTTTATGGTGCTATGTGATAAATAGAATCTTACATTCGTGCTTATTTGAAATTGTTTTTATGAAACTCATTGACTGAAACGAATATGACGCTTGGCAGAGCCTCGCGTCATATTATTTCAGTCGACTCGTTTCATAAAAACAATAACAAATAAGCACTCATGTAAGACCCTCTATATCTTCCTGTAAATAAAATAAAAATAAAAGTCAGCATGATGCATGTGTCAAATAAAGTTTCTCACTGTATATTAAAGTGTGTCAATACCACGTGACCTGTGATGTCATACAGGCTACAAACTCAAGACAAATTTGTCAACATTTTCATCGCCTGAGACTTAAAAACAGCTGTAAGTATTTCATTTCTTATCCGATTTTTATGACATATACGCCATGCTAAGCAGAAAAATATAAGCTTTCCGAGAAGTACAGGTTCGTCATCCCCAGTTAAGCAGTTTTGTCCATCACTCAGGAAAACCTTGAAATTAGTTGGCATTTCAGTGGACTTCAGTTCCAAGCAGTTACGTTTTTCCTCCATTATCTTGCGTTTGCATGATTTAAAGCCAGGTTAACATCAACCGGGAACAACGGAGACTACATCAAATTATATTAGAGACATAGCGTCAAATTTTAATGGATAGTTTACCTTTTCTTCCAGTTTGACAAAAATGGCATCAGTTACAAGCAGAAATGTAACGGCTACTAATCCAAGCTGTTTTGTAGAATAGGTTTACCCTTATAACTAACATTGCAAGTTGGTGATGCCTAGAGAGTTTGGAGTTACTATGTCAAAGGTCAAGGTCACAGTGACCTTTCTGTAAAGAAACAGTTAATGGTTAAAGTTTCCGTGCAAGCTAGCATTTACCCTTATAACTTACATACGCCTAGGCCTATGATCTTCAAATTTAGTATGGTCATACATCATAGCAAGTTGGTGTTGCCTAGAGGGTTTGGAGTCAATAAGTCAAAGGTCAAGTTCACTGTGACCTTCAATACACAAACATTCTTTGCTTTAAAACTACTGATTGCTAGGCCTATGACCCTGAAACTTAGTTTGGGTAATGGTCATGATCAGCACTTGACTCAAACAGGTCATGGGATTATAAGGTCAAAGGTCAAGGTCACTTTGACCTTTTACGAAAAAAATACTATTTTTTGCAATAACTTTGAACTAGTTGCATATGGTGCAAATTGTTGCCCAACGAATGGTTACAATTTATACTTCATTAAGAGTCCATATCTTAGTAACTACTTGATGCATTCCATTGATATGTTGGACAACCCTTCCCATCACACCTATGTAAATAATCAAGTTAAATAACTCTATCCTGCATATAATGCAAATTATAACCCAAATTATCACCCTTTAAGACATTGTGGTTAATTGAATGATTAAACGAGACTTACCCAGTAAGTTGAAGTTTGATCTAGATTTTATCTCCTACCAACTCCTTTAGGGATTATACAGAGATGACGTAGCCAGTGTGATTGTAGAAATCAGTCTTCAGAGCTTTGTTGCCATGTTTGAGTACAAGTTCACATATGGCAACACAATCATTTAAAAAATCAAACCCCATCGGGAGTGGTGGGTGTATAATCCCTAAAGGAGTTGGTAGGAGATAAAATCTAGATCAAACTTCAGCTTACTAGGTAAGTCTCGTTTAATCATTCAATTTTATCTCCTACCTAACTCCTTTAAGGGCTCATACAGAGAATCTAGAGTTGATTTTGAAATGATTAGTAAAAACAATATTTTTTTAAAAACACAATGTTTAATGAACATATTTACGTTGAATTGTAACATACCAACAATGTATGTCTTAGCTAAGCTAAAAAAATAAATATGTGTGGTTCAGGTAACCCTACCTTCCCTATTTTTTGGGGCCGACCCTAGAACTTTTTATCGATTTTGGGAACTAAAATAATTGAGTACGAAACTGAAACGCTTGGAAAGCGTTTATCGATCGAAATAAAACAAACATGGCGGCGACCACAGTGTTCGCCTTGACGGTAGAAGGCACTCATCTACTGTCGGGGAAGTTTTTGCAAGAATTATTCCATATATTGATAAGATGTCTTGAATGTGCATATAGCACACATTTGTAACCACTTACGTCTGTAACAACTTGCAGCAGACAACTTGCTTCTGAAGAAGAAAAAAAAAAAAGAAAAAAAAAAGGAAAGCCTACCTACCTACCCTTTTTCTTTGACCAATGTTACCTGAACCACACATACTTTTTTTTTAGCCTTATGTCTATCCCAATATGGCAGCCTGAACAGATGCATCAGGTAATGGCTTATCATAAAACCTACGAAAAGTGCCCACATTAGGCCATCCAGCCGTTTTTGCAATTTTGTCTAATGGAACAAAAAAAAAACCATGCACCTTTCATTTTCGCTATGCTAGTGGCGACCGCCCTAAACTATGAACTGTAAATTTGGTATCAATACCAGCTTTAACCAATATGGATTTCACCCATCTCGACACTGTGGCTTGAGTAACACCTCTGTGGGGGGACTGTGTACTTATAATTAATTGGTTTTCTAAACTACTTCGTAAATTTTCTGTTCTTTGTAAATATAGTTTGAACATTTCCACAATACACAATTTTTCATTTTTAGGATATTTGAAAAGAGTTATAGGCCCTAGGTGATAACTTGGTCTTTATTGTTTCAACAATTGACTGATATGAATTCTAATCTGATCTGCATGCAACATGATATCATCAACATGTATAAGATGTAATGTCTGGCACCTCTGTGCACTTAGTAATAAGAACAATAAACATGTTTTTCTGACAAAAATAATAATGAATCTTCATTTTCCTCTGATATATAGTTCAAAACAATATTGACATCCCAAACAACTGGATATCTAGAAAAGTTTAGTCTGTTATGAAAGACACCTTTCATAAATCTCTTAAGCAGATTGTTTGAACTGAAGTCTACTCCATCACAGATGGTAGTAAAAGCGTTAATAGCAGCTCTAGCTGTTCCCAAAGCACTGTAACTAAGCCCTAATTCATATAAATCCGTTAGAAACTCAAGGACAACATATATACTTGGCTTAGTTTCAGAAATCGATTTTCTATTACAAAAGTGTAACCATCTTTTGATAAACGATGCATATTGTTTTTGGGTAGATTTTCTCCATCCATTAACGATGATTTTGGCAGACTGTTCTTGAATTCCCTTCGCGCATAAGCTTCCTGACAGTCTGAAAACACCCAGTACCAGTTTCTTGAGCGGATGAACATAATCCGGTTTGTGAAGAAGGCGAAGAATGTCCTTTGTGTTTGGCAAGTAGTAGCTTGGTTGACTCAGCAAATGAAGAAGTTGAGGCGACCAGGTTTGTGTAGTCCATATTGGAGCCACTAACACACTACTTCTGCCTTGTCTAGTATTATTTTCTGAAGTATTCTCGTTATCAGACTGAAAGTAGGAAACATATATGAATTGTTATTTCCCCAATCCAGTGAAAAAGCATCAACAGCCCAAGGCTGAGGAATCCTAGACACATATCGTTCTGTTTTCTTATTCAAGCGTGATGCGAACATGTCAATATCTAATTGTCCATATATCTGAACAATCTGGTCAAAAATGCTCATGTCTAACGCCCATTCTAAGTCGTCATTGAAATTCCTAGACAGTCGGTCAGCGTCAATGTTAGCAACACCAGCTATATGAGCCGCACTTAAATGAATGCCTTTATCAATACACCAGATCCAAATTTCTCTTGCTAGAAAATTCAACTCAAAACTCTTTCCCCCAAATTTGTTTAGATATGCACAACATGTTGTATTATCTGTATATATGCATGTTTCTTTGGTTACTACACAATGCCATTAGTGCAAGCTTACATGCTTTCAATTTCAGAATATTAATGTGTAATTACTGTTCTTCCGCTGACCACACCCCATTAGTTTCCAAATCTTTACCTTTTATACATGCCCCATAGCCTAATAAGATCGCATCTCAATGTATCGTGAGTAACGGATTCCCATGGGATACCTTTTTATACAAACTCTCTAAATTGTTCACCCACCAATTTATAGCTAGTTTGATGTTATCATTCAGCTTCATAAATGCATTGTTCTTTCCACACTTTAATTTAAGATTGAATTCTTTTTCTTTTTCCAATGGTTTATAATATAGAGGCGCATATTCAACTCCTGGTTCACTTGCTACAAGTTTCCCTATTAACTGCGAAAACAATAAGATGGTAATATAGGACTGTGTTAACAATTCTTTACAAAAATCTATAATCTTTGTAGCCTTCACCTGGGTCAATCGAATCGTCATAGTTTTTGAATATAAAATGAATCCAACAAATTCTATCTGTTGAGTTGGTAAAAAGCACGATTTTGATACATTAATGGTTAATCCTAAACGGTCGAGAAGGCCAACAGTTGCATTAATATTTGATAAACAAGCTTTATATGTTTCACTAAACATGAATCATCAATGTACGTGGTACTTATATGTCCAAAGGCTTGTTAGGACGCAAAACTAGGTTTTAGTACTTTAGTAAACACTGTGGGTGCTATTGTTAATCCCATTACTAGACATGTAAACTGGTATTTCTTTCCATTATGAATAAACCGAAAATATTTTCTATCAATTTGATTAATGGGTATAGAATAATATGCATCTGATATGTCAACTAACCAAAAAAAAACAATTCTGTGTCATCAAATTAACTACTGTTTGGACTGTTTCCATTTTAAAATGATGATATTGCATATTGAAATTAAACTGTTTAAGATTTAAAATAATACATATGCGTCCATCCTTTTTTGGTCTTGCAAAAATGTTTGATATGAATTCATCCTGTTCAGACTTATGCACAGGTTCTATAATATCACAACGTAAAAATCGATCAATTTCTAAATTAATTTGTTCTTTTTCCATGTCTGAAAAACGTATGGGCAATGGATTAACACATTGTATAGGTTGTGTGCCAAGTTCAACTTCATATCCACAGATTGTTTTTAAAATCTAACTGTCTTAAGTTATTTTTGACCAACTTTCAAAGTATTGTTTGGTTTTGCCAGCTACGAAATTCGTTTGTGTATTTACAAGATTGAAGGCATGTAAATAATTACTTACATTCACATCTAATGCTTTTGACCCTGTTTGTTCTTGTTGGAGGAGTTGTATCCCTTCCCTGATTTTTGTTGTGAGTGTTGTTGCTGTTGATACTGACTTCTTGGTTTCCACTGTTGTTTGTGACAAGCATATTGTCCTTTGCCTTGTGTGGAGAGGTTTGGGTTGTATTTGTGCCCGTCCCCCCTTCCTTTCCCTAAAAAAGCAGCTGTATTTGCTGTCATGTGTATGTCCTTAGTGGAGTCCAATTGCCTTGATTGATCAGTAACTTTGTCACCAAACAATCCAAGTGCTGTAACTGGTGTATCATCTCCGCATATGCCTTTGAACTTTGGTGCGAGCTCCTTTTTTATGCTCTCTCTCCTCTGTTAATTGACTGTGGTCACTGAGCAGCCAATTAACTTGAAAGCATCACTCACACATTTCATAAGTACCGTAACATCTGGTTTGGTATTTCCATAAATATGGTCCATTGCTTGTATCAGAGGACCCGCCACCAAGTTTAGATGCCCAATTGTCTTTTGTTTGGCATGATCTGCACTTTTTGTGGAAGGTTTTAATTGTCTCCAGAGTATTGAGTCAATCCTGGGTATCTGAAAGCTGTTCACATTAGCTGGACGTTGATATTTGGCTTTCAGCTTTTTGAATTTTTCTGGATCCAAATTTGCTGGGCCAATTCTGGTATTGCCTCTTGTACAGGGGGGTTAAGTTGTTCAGGTTGATTTTCTGTGGACGATACTGCCTTTCCTCCCATTAATACGCCCATTTCTTCATCCGATGATTCGTCGTCCGAGATTATGTTCGGTGTTTGCTTCTTGGTAATATGTACATCAGCGGACGTGTCAGCGACGAATTTCCTCTTCAAATCTGTTTTGATTTGACTTATTGTCACTGCTAAGTCCTGAAATTGTGATGATTTAGCGTCAAATTGACTGATGGATGTAACAAATGTATCCAAAATTTCCTGCCCTTTTTCTAGAAAGTCGGCAACATTCGATTCATCGGTGTGCGCACCGGTCCTCTTGCTATAATTTTTACGCGCATCTCCCTGCGTAGAACATGCTGTTGTTGATGGTCCCGCATCGAGATTTTCCCCCGCCATTTTGTTTGCTCCCACGTGTTTCAATGTTATCTACAAAAATGATTGTAATTTTTTAGCAATCATTCTTCTTGCTATGATAATTATGTTAGTATTAATTTAATACTAATATGGGTAAATAATTCATTGTCTAAAAATTGTTTAATTACGCTAAACGATCGAAATTCATTCGATTGTATGGACATGGTGTCGCGTGCAAAATGTAAACAATGCAATTCATGCATCTAGACAATGAAATAGTAATATTTCCCATAAATTACTCGACATCGTCGGTAAATCCCATTCAGGGTTTCACAGTGCTGTTCAAGCTTATGATCATCAATCTGACATAAGAACGAAAATTCAATTCGTTCGATATTCATGTAAAAAATAACGTTGTCATTTCTTGGAAATTTCCGAACATTCCGAGAATATTTAAAGATCTAAATAAATAACAAGATTTACTTACCTCAGTAATCTAATAAGCGGTGGAATAGTCGAGCATGCCATCCTCCGACAGCTCTTGTTTTAAGTTCTTGTCTGATATTAAGAAAATTTAATAGGAATCTTACTTCAGTAATTCTCTACTTAATTTGTTCAAGCCGTATTGATTGGTTACAAAATCATAGCAACTTCGCGTCATCACAAAAGGGGTAAATTGAACTTTTAGCTACAAGTGACAACTCCTACCATTCCACTCAAACCAATTTCAACGTTACTTCACAGGAATGTTCCTTTGATAGTCCTCTTTCAAAATTGTTCAAGGACTTATATTCTGTGTAGAACTTTTGTTGCTGCGGCATCAGAAATTGAGAAAAATCCATAAACTTTAAAAACCTCATCTCCATAATCCATTTGTCAGATTCCAAGATAATTTGGCAGAAATGTTCTTTGGGTGACTCTACAATCAAAGCGCTGAAAGTGCTGATGGTATAGGGGCATATGTAAGTTGAAAATATATGGCATAGATAATATAGACAAACATTGTTGAAACAATGACCTTTAAACAAACCAAACCAAAAATTTGCAAAGCACACATATGGCCTGCCTATACAATACAAATACCTAATTTATCAAAGTTTGACCCTTTTCTTGTATAAACAAAATAAAAAAATTGACAAAAAACAGAGCAGCGACCCTTAATTAAAATATTTCCAGTTCAGAAATCACTAAAGATTCACAATGTATATTGTAATCATGCTGAAAAATGAAAGACACTCGAAAGCATGCTAGAGTTATGTTTCTTTTGCACTGCACATCTGTAGCTCTGAGTTTCCTATACAACAAGTCTTAAATTGATACATTGGACATCTATTGAGACAATAACCGAAGAAATGAAAAATGAGTTTTACACCTAAAAAAAACCAGATCAGATTTGTGTACAAAATATTGTATTGATCTCTTAATCCCAATGTATACGTGTGACGACTTTGAAATGGATCCGCCAAACAGAAACAAAGTTTTGACCCATTAATGCAAACCATAACGGAGAGACGGACGGATGGATGAACACAAAGACGGACAGACAGTCAGTTGCTCTGGACAAAGTACAACGCTTGGAAAACACTCATTAACGAAACAAGGGCATTTCACGGAACGCATGTGTTGCATGCGAAAGTCAAATAATAAGTGAGAACATGAAAAGACAAAAATATACACACTCCAAACGCAGCATGCTAAAGTTATGGTAATGGTGCACTGCAAATGTGTATGTCATAAGTTACCTACAAACCAAGTTTGAAATGGATACAATGGAAATTAATTGAGACAATCGCTGAACTAAATAAGGAAAAATGAAGATAACTAAGATAAGCAGACCAGAGTTATGTACCTAGTATTTTGCCGTTCTCCTGATCACACGGTATAAGTGTGACCACTTTCAAATAAATCTGCCATACAGAAACAACGTTTTGACCAATACATGCAATCCATGACGGACAGACGAATGCACATTCAGGCAGACAGCCGGCCGGACACCGGATTATACCTCCAAGCTTTACAGACAGAGACAACTTATAAAGTATTGATTACAGAAGACTGGTTCACAGGAAACACAGGAAACACATTTGTAGATGAACTGGCCGCCGTGATATAACGTAGAAAATGTTAAAAACGGCGTTAAACCACAATCAATCAGTGTTGAAATCTTATCTCTAATTTGTAGATTTAATTCCTATGTCCTAGTTGGGTCGACATACAGCGACACGTGAGACTATTCAACACAACACGCGACCTGTTTTACCAACAATTCTCCAGTAGCGGTGAGACCGTTAGTACCATTCTTTCATGGCATGTATACACAGTAGGACCTCTCTCTTTGGACGGAGTATGTAATAACAAGTCCTTACCCTTGACCATACAGCAAACAACAGTTAACTAAGCCTGAAAGTATTATTTTGAATAGTAATTAAAACATTGTGGAAAAAGACAAACTTGCTGATTATCATTTATCTGTTAAGGTTGGTCAAATGTGTCTAAAAGGGGCAAAACTGTAGACAAATATCTAGGTTATTGAAAAAAATTGATTCATGTTTCAAAGCATTGTTTGGAAAGGAGGAATTGCTCATTAATTGTCAGCAGTTGCTCCGTAGGCAAATATACTTTCAACATTTGTATGTAACTAAGTAGCTATAACGGAAACGGTTCAATCCTTTCCCGTTTAAAGTCGCTTTTTGACGCGTGTGCAGCAGACGGCTGCAGAATGGTTATTCGTGACCCATTTCCTCTTTTTCCACAAAGCTATGTATAAACTATATACTTTTCCTCTTGATGTAAGGCGAAATTGCTCGTTATCATTAATCTCTAGCATGTTATTCAAAATGTGTCCGGAAAGGAGATAGAGTAAAAGAATGTTCACAGTAAAACGTTTAAATATGAAAAGAATTAATTTGAAACGTGTTTGAAAGCATTGTGTGAAAAGGAGAAATTGTTCATTGTCAGCAATAGCTCCATTTTCAACAATATTTCAATATTCGAACTGTTATATTATCACGGAAAGGGTTCCGCTTCCATGGGGAGGATGTAACCATTTCCCGCTTACAGACGCATGTGCAGCAGACGACAAAAGGAGAAATTGCTTACCGTAGGCTATTTATACTTTTGCCACAATGGTTTCAACTCCTTTTAATAATTTTATTTACAGTGATTTGCACATTTCTCTATGTAAGTCGACTGTTGTAAACTAATGGGGTCACAGCACGGTAGACGTTACCTTACACCACTGACATTAAGGTCAATCATAGTTCAGAGTGTGTTTCACTCGTTTGAACTATTTTGTATCATTAATTAATGCAAGCGGATGGTTTTTCGTGATTCGGTCGAACCAATGAAATCGTTGAAAAGGCAGATTATAACCAATCAAAACTCGATTTTGGTGTAAGTAAACACATGTGGACTGTGGTTGCAGCTTTAATCCGACTTTTCTAAAGCAGCCTGAGTATGGGATAGGCGCGAAACGCCCCTATCCCAAAAACTGTTCAAGCCATATTGATTTCGTTGACAAACAGGGCAGCAGAGCGGCATAAGAAAAGGTGCAAAATGACAAAACTTTAATTCCATTCTTATTAAAGTTCTTGTTAGATTTCAAGATACAAATGGCTTTTACTGATAAACTATTTCTTTAACTGAGTCTCCACTCCTTGCAGTTTTATTTGAACCCCTGATCAACATTTCACAGATATTATGCAGTTTAGTTGATTGATTTAGGGCCATCTTGGCCCTCTTGTTTGTTTTAATTTGTTATCAAATATTAAATATAGAGGCAAAAACAAACACATGTTTGTTCTTATAAAAACAAGTTAAATTTAGTGCAAGAGGGCGTATTAATACTATTCCGAGAGACAAGACATTTGATGAATGAATGAAAAAAATGTGATTTCTTGCGAGTACCCAAGTACTCGATCGGAAGAGTTCACGAGTACCCGAGTACTCATAATGGTACTCGTTACTATTTAGTAATAAAACTGTCATATATGGAGATGTTACACATATTTTCAAGCTGTATGTTGAAGACTGCATAGAAACTGTATAGTAGAGAAATGTATCACTATATAATTTCACTGTTTTTACCCTTTACACCTATAGACACATTTTGACGTATCTGTATCTGCAGCAGATGACGCTTGAAAACATTGTGTCTAAAGGAGAAATTTGTCAAAACAAGCAATCTGTCCCTTTGCCACACTGTTTTCCATTCTGTTCAAGTGGGAAACATTGTGGCAAAAGGAGAAATTGCTCGTTTTGAGCAATTTCTTCTTTTGTCACTGTTTTCCAAAAGCCGTCTGCTGCAGAAGCATCAGAAAGGGTCTATGTGAGGGAAAGGATTAACAGATGTTTTCAATAGTTTTACCCAGATATTTTCCATGTCATCTGCTGCAGATTTGTTATCATAGGGAAAGGGTAATTGCTTTATGATAAGAGATTCTGTCTTTTTCAAATTTCAGTTTGCCAGAGATGTCAATTATTCTGATATATTTCTATTATTTTGAAAATGTTATTTTCTTGTTAACCTTTTTCCTCATATAGACGCTTTCTGACGCCTCTGCAGCAGACAGCTTTTTGAAAACATAGTGACAAAAGAAGAAATTGCTCAGAACGAGCAATTTCTTCTTTTGCCACAATATTTTCTACCTTTAGTCATAGGTTATCCATTCAGTTATAGAGATTTTCCATTTTTTTGACAAAATATGTTTAAAGTCGTCTGATGCAGAAATGTCGTATGAGGGAAAGGGTAAATTACACACATTTGGTAAATTCTGCTGCTAAATGCAGGTTGACAACTGAATCAATATTGATCTGAAATTATTTTTAAATGGTTATTGCAAATAACTAAATTTTATTTAACTGTCATTGATAAAACACAATGTCACTTGTTCCTACTAATCGCATTATCATTACCGATTTTGCGAGGTTGTGTGTTCGCTCACCAGCTGGGTCATACTACTTTATAAATGGAAGTAATGGCTTTCCCTCCTCGGTGCCCACTCTTGTGGCGTTACCATAAAGACCGACTCTCTTTTGTCAGGATAAATGGACCAGAAATACTGTTAACTTACTCAGACAATGCTGTGATATAACTAAAAAATTGAAAGCAGGGCAAAACACCATGCAAACAAATAAACATAATCATAAAGGATACAATTTTCATGTGTGTGATAGTGAAAGATGAGATAGTTATCTTGTTATAGTGATACTTTGGTGATTTAAACTGTATTGTCATAATTATGTTGATTATTTATTCTGTTTCCAAAAAAATAAAGAAATTATCAAATTACCTGTCAATGAAGTCTGCTATGAAATAATTATTTTGCTGGGTTCAATGTTCAAAATGAGCAATTGTAGTTGCCCGTGTCCGTGGTTCAATGCATTAACCCTTTCCCACATGTTGCAAATCAGAAGCAGACGACTTTCATAAAATGTCTACACAAATATGGAAAATCTCTATAATTGTAGGTATAATAACTGAAAACATTGTGGCAAAAGGGGAAATTGCTCGTTTTGAACAATTTCTCCTTTTGTCATGATGTTTTAAAAGTCGACTGCTGCAGATGCGTCAAGATGCATCCATAGGTGGAAAAGGGTTAAACAGATTTCTTAAAATGACATCTTCCAACAAACTGGGCCAATTGCCTATGTGAGAATTGCTTTAACCCTTTCCCTCATACAACAATTCTGCAGCAGACGACTTTGAACATATTTTATCAAAACATAGACAATCTCTATAATTGAATGGATCACCTATGACTAAAAGTGGAAAACATTGTGGCAAAAGGAGAAATTGCTCGTTTTGACCAATTTCTTCTTTTGTCACTATGTTTTCAAAAAGCTGTCTGCTGCAGAGGCGTCATAAAGCGTCTATATGAGGGAAAGGGTTAACAGTTCAATTATGTTACCATGTCATACTTAATGAAAAGCAAAGTTTGAATATCAAAACACTTTGATCTTGCTGTTTGCTTGCCTAGTGTTTACACTGCTTTCCACAATGTTTCAGTTATATCACATCGTTTCCTGGGTAAGTTATATCACATCGTTTCCTGGGTAAGTTACCAGAAGTACTTGTCCATTTATCCTGAAACCAGTGAGTCGGTCATAAGGCTAACCTCACAATCCCAGGGCTCTCACTGTAGGTCGCCATTGTAGCCAAATGGCGATTATTTAATGAAGAAGGCGATTACTTTGTTAATTTGGCAACGGAAAACGGCGATTATTTTATTTTGCAACTGGATAAAAAAAAATTGTCTTCTAATCAAATATGAGAGCGTGAAAACACGCGCCAATAAAGCGTGAACAACTTTGTTTATCTCAATATCAGTTAACCCTTGAGTGTGTAAAATACGTTTCGATTACTGTGCAATTTTGTTCAATGCCGCTTAACTTATCACCTTTCATTGTACACTTTAATCGCCCCAATTTAGAATGATAAAAGCTTATATTAGTTTAATGCCGATATTTTTTTCGATGCATCCAATTTTTTACATTGCTCACCCATATTGTTTTCAATGGATTATATTTAACCGGATCTAATATTTAACAAAATAATTATATGTCGTATTCATACTAAACGTAAAGGGAGTTGGGTAATATTTTTATACGTAGTTTATGGGGGCTATATAGGAGTCACGCTTGTCGGTCGGTCAGTTGGTCGGTCGGTCGGTCCGTTGGTCTGTAGATATTTCTTGTGAACACTATTTCTCAGCAACCCTTGATCACAATTCAATATAACTTCACAAGAATGATTGATATTAAGCCTTATTGTGCATATTGTGGGCATGTTGCACTGGAATTATTTATAAATGAGTTATGGCCCCTTGAATTTCTCGTACATATTACATATATGTCCATATTTTGTGAACACTATTTCGCAATAACCCTTGGTCAGAATTTAATATAACTTCACAATAATGATTGATTATAACCAAGCCTAGTTGTGCATATTGTCGGCATGTTGCACTGGAATTATTTTTAGATCACCTAGAGCCAAAGGCTCAAGGTGAGCTATTCTGATCACTTTTTGTTCGTCGTCCGTCGTCGTTAACTTTTAGCTTTAAACATCATCTCCTCCTGAACCACAGAACCAATTGCAAAGAATCCAAACTTCACAGGAATGTTCCTTTGGTGGCCCTCTTTCAAAATTGTTCAAAGATTTAAATTCCATTGAGAACTTTGGTTGCTGCGGCATCAGAAAGGGGGCAAAATGTCCAAATTTTAAAATTCTTCTCCTCTGAATCTGCATGTCAGATTCCAATATAGTTTAGTAGAAATGTTCCCTGGGTGACCCTCTACAAAGATTGTTCAAGGCATACTGTTTGGTTGAAAATATGGCAGTCAGGAGGCATCAGAAAAGGGGCAAAATTACAAAATTTGGAAATTCCATTTTTTTTTAAGTCCTTGTTTGATATTAAGAAAATTGAATAGGAATCTTACTTCAGTGATCCTCTACTAGATTTGTCCAAACCGTATTGATTGGTTACAAAATCATAGCAACCTCGCGTCATCACAAAAGGGGTAAATTGAACTTTTAGCTACAAATGACAACTCCTACCATTCCACTTGACCAATTTCAATGTTACTTCACAGGAATGTTCCTTTGATGGTCCTCTTTCAAAATTCTTCAAAGACTTACATTCTGTGTAGAACTTTTGTTGCTGCGGCATCAGAAATTGAGAAAAATACCCAAACTTTAAAAACCTTTATCTCCATAATCAATTTGTCAGGTTCCAAGATAATTTGGCAGAAATGTTCTTTGAGTGACACTCTACAAAAACTGTTCAAGCCATATTGATTTCGTTGACAAACAGGGCAGCAAAGCCGCATCAGGAAATGTGCAAAATGACAAAACTTTATAATTCCATTCTTATTTAAGTTCTTATTAGATTTCAAGATACAAATGGCTTTTACTGATAAACTATTTCTTTAACTGAGTGTCCACTCCTTGCAGTTTCATTTGAACTCCTGATTAAATGTTCACAGATATTTGCAGTTAAATATTTGCTTCTAATTTACTATCATTCAGGTGATCGATTTAGGGCCATCTTGGCCCTCTTGTTCAATGAGTTATGGCCCCTTGAATTTCTCATACATATGTATATTGTCAGGCACCAGCTGAGGGTATTCATCACCTTCAGTAATATTTCTAGTTTTATTTATTTTTTACCTATTTCATCTAATCAATTTAACCGCGTGTTGAAAGTAAACAAAATGGCCGACGATTAAAATTTATCGCTGATGTGAATTCTATTTTCATGTATTTTTAAAGTGGTTTTTAGACGTCGGTTGCAAAACAAATACGAGCCAGTACTTGTCTAAATGATTTGGACTAGTTAAACACAGACTTTGTTTTTGTTTACCTGGAAGGGTTTTTCAGAAATTAACTTTCACTTTGGTAATTATATGCAGGCTGTGTCACCGGGGTCAAGACGTTTCGTACCCTTTCCGTTTCATAACAGAAATAAATTGTCGGTTTCGTAACCGAACCGTTTCGTACTCAGAAAATGTTTTGCTCAAAGCCTTGGACAAAGATATTGATCATGAGTGTTTAGATTTCCAAGATAAACTTATGAATTTCAATAGCCATATGATATTTAGTTGAGATTAAAAGTATTCCTCTGAATGATATTTATAAAAAAAAATGTCTGACACTATTTTTTTAACTTTCGGGAAACCTGAACAGGAATCACTAATGACTAAACATTTTGGAAGGTGTTTGCCAGTCAGATTGAACTAAGCAATTAAACAAATGTATGTACCATATTGCTATTCTGACCAACTGATAATGTCACATGAAAACGGGGGTAATAAATAAATATGAAATAAAAATGTTGACAATGCATTGTTATGTGTTTATTTTATTGTTCCACATTCACGCACTTCACGCGTTGGCTTTGGCTATTTTTTTTCTTTTCATGAAAAAATATTGGCTATTATTTTGTCTAGGCCAGAGCCAGCCCTGCAACCCTGAGCACCAAAGAGGGAAAGTCATTACTACTTACAGTATGACACTGCCAGGATCGAACCCGTGACCTTCTGGTCACTTTACTAGGTACTACACCAAGGAGGTGGTCTTTGATCTTGTTGTGCCCTGTTTGTCAAACAGTCGTAGAAGGTTTCAAGAATTTTCTGACAAAACAAACTCAAATATATATTTATTTCAAACCGTCATAAGTTTGCTTTCGTTGATTTTCCTTTATGGCAAGGATTGATCAAACGTTGGATGGCTTGATTGCCAACTCACAGAAAATGGGGAATAGAATTCTATGGACAATTTGTCATTGTCTACAATGTTTTCTAAACATGACTAATGCAGAGACATTAAAAGTCGTCAGAGAAATCGTTTAGCGAGGTTTGACATTCCATGCTAGTTAAAAAAAATATCATTCAAAAAGGCCTGAGACTTTGGGATATACTGACTTGCCATCTAAATAGGATAAGGGTTGAGTGAACAGTGTACATATAGTAGAATTTCCCGTCAAAGATATATCTAAAAAGACCTTATATTTTAACAAGAATTTCCCATCAAAGATATATCTAAAAAGACCTTATATTTTAACCCATGTCCACATACACTGTACAACAAACCTACAGAAGACGACTGAAATTATCTATGCAAACATTGAAAATATCAATATATAGTAGTATAACTTTTAAAAACAGTTGATATTGTGATTTTAAGAGAAAAAGTCATCATTTTAGAAGCAGTTCTTTGTTCTCAACATTTTTTTCTTAATTTAACTGCTATAAGTTAACATGTGTTTGTATGTTCAGCTTTCACTCACTTACTGATGCCGCAACAGCTGATGATTTCTGAAACATTCTGGGAACAGGAGAAATTGGGCACGTTGTTGTCACTTTCAAACAATAAATGTATTTTGAATATGATGATCTTAAGGACCCATGTTTTTTTTTAAAACATTGTTGAATGATAATCATCGAAAATAATTGAATTGCTCAGTCAGGTGCGAAGTTACAGACAACAGAGGAGCCGAGCCCCGGTAGCTCAGTCGGTAGCGAAGCAGGCTGTCAATCCAGCAGTTGTGAGTTTGAATCCTGGCTCGGCCAACTTTCTTTCAGACGATTGACAAAGTCAATGCGACATGCGTCATTCATCTTTCACCAAAGGGCTAAGTCTATGTGGAAAAGCAGCCAGTTGCTTGGGAAGATTATTGTGTGGAGTACTGGTGTGAGAAAACTAGGAAATGCATAAGTAAGTGAACTGGCCGCCGTGATAACTGAGAATTTTTTAAAAACGGCGTTAAACCCCAATAAATCAATCAATCAACAGACAAAGAGGAAGTATTTCTATGGACATAATTATGTTGTTATTCAAAAAAATATATCAATATGATTGCTGCAGATGCATTCACATAGTCAGAGGGTTTTGTGAGGGTATATAATAATAATAATAATAACAATAATATATGAATTGCACATGACTTATCTGCCATGTGGCCTTCAAATAGAAATTACATTTCAATTTGAATAAGGTGAATGTTGGTATGATACATTGTACATAAGACGGTGAATAATTGATGAGAACATCAAATGATAAATTGACATAAGAAATACATAAAAAAAAAATCAAAACATATAATAATGGAAAGGAAAAAATGTTTTTGTTAACAAAAGGCAGACACAATTTAACAATTTATGTTTTTCTTTTAAGAACATTCAACATGTTATTGAATTAAGTTGTTATTGTTATAGGGTCTTTTTATATCCCCAGATACGTAGTATATGGGGGCTATATAGGAGACACGCTTGTCGGTCGGTTTGTTGGTTGGTTTGTCGGTATGTGGACATTGTGAACACTACTTCTCAGCAACCCTTGGTCAGAATTCAATATAACTTCACAAGAATGATTGATACCAAGCCTAATTGTGCATATTGTCGGCGTGTTGCACTGGAATTATTGTTAAATGAGTTATGGCCACTTGAATTTCTCATACATATTACATATATGTCAATATTTTGTGAACACTATTTCTCAACAACCCTTGGTCAGAATTTAATATAATTTCACAAGAATGATTGATACCAAGCTTACCAAGCTTAGTTGTGCATATTGTCGGCGTGTTGCACTGGAATTATTTTTAAATGAGTTATGGCCCCTTCAATTTCTCATACATTTACATATATGTCCATATTTTGTGAACATTATTAATTGTGGGATGGGATGACAACGGAGTGGAACAGCGTGTGTGTGTGTGTGTGTGTGTGTGCGTGTGTTTGAAAATAAGTAAATAAGATATTGTAAACTTTTATGACAATTGAAGATATGTTTAAAATTTTTTTTAGCCATTCAGACATGAAAAACTGAAAATTTTGCTCAATGACATATAGTTTTCTTTTTAAATTTTGAAAATGTTGCAATAACCTAAAGAAGTTTTAGAAGAAGTTAAATATTATAAATATGTTTTTTCCTTGTTTCAACTTTTCTATTCTTACAACTGACAAATATGGGTTCTCATTAGGGAAAAATAGCGTCTATTTTTTAGGTTCAATTACAACTTATCACATGAACTTCCAAAGATATAGATAAAATAACTTCAGAATGAGATTTAAACCACAAGAAGACAAACAATTAGCATATCATCTTTCAAATATTGGCAATTTGTGTGAACACTTTATTTTTTTCATGTGCTGAAATAGCAAAAAAATGCATATCATAAGGCTTTCATAAATGGATCTAGCAAAAATTAAAGGCCACTAACATACTTTTTTAGCTCACCTAAGCACGAAGTGCAAGGTGAGCTTTTGTGATCACTCACCGTCCGGCGTCCGTCGTCGTCTGCGTCGTCGTCGTCGTCGTCGTCGGCGTCTGTTAACAATTTCCTACAAATGACTTCTTCTACTAAACCAATGAACAGATTTCAAAATAACTTCAGAGGAATGGTCCTTAGGTAGTCTTCTTTCAAGGTTGTTCAAAAAAATTAATTCCAAGTAGAACTTTGGTTGCTCCGGCATCAGAAAAGGGGAAAATTACCAAATCTTAAAAAATCTTCTTGTCCAAAAGTACTGGCCCGATTTGAAAATTATTTTGCACAAATGTTCCTTGGGGTACCCTCTACCAAGATTGTTCAAATATTTCCGATCCGTTGAAAAACATGGCCGCCAGGGGGCGGAGCTTATTTTCCTTATATGTGCATTGTTAAAACTTTAAAAATCTTCTTGTCCAAAAGTACTGGCCCGATTTGAAAATTATTTTGCACAAATGTTCCTTGGGACACTCTTTACCAAGATTGTTCAAATATTTCCAATCCGTTGAAAAACATGGCCGCCAGGGGGCGGAGCTTGTTTTCCTTATATGTGCATTGTTAAACTTTGAAAAATCTTCTTGTCCAAAAGTACTGGGCCGATTTGAAAATCTTTTTTGCACAAATGTTCCTTGGTACACCCTTTACCAAGATTGTTCAAATATTTTTGATCCGTTGAAAAACATGGCCGCCAGGGGGCGGAGCTTGTTTTCCTTATATGTGCATTGTTAAAACTTTAAAAATCTTCTCGTCCAAAAGTACTGGCCCAATTTGAAAATTATTTTGCACAAATGTTCCTTAGGGCACCTTTTACCAAGATTGTTCAAATATTTCCGATCCGTTGAAAAGCATGGCCGCCAGGCGTCGGAGCTAGTTTTTATTATATGTGCATTGTTAAAACTTTAAAAATCTTCTTGTCCAAAAGAACTGGCCCGATTTAAAAATTATTTTGCACAAATGTTCCTTGGGGAACCCTTTACCAAGATTGTACAAATATTTCCAATCCGTTAAAAAACATGGGGGCTAGGGGGCGGAGCTTGTTTTCCTTATATGTGCATTGTTAAAACTTTAAAATATCTTCTTGTCCAAAAGTACTGGCCCGATTTAAAAATTATTTTGCACAAATGTTCCTTGGGGCACCCTTTACCAAGATTGTTTAAATATTTTTTATCCGTTGAAAATCATGGCCGCCAGGGGGCGGAGCTTGTTTTCCTTATATGTGCATTGTTAAAACTTTAAAAATCTTCTTGTCCAAAAGTATTGGCCTAAAAAGAGTAAAAACTTTGAAAACTATTGAATTATTAAATCAGGTGAGCGATATAGGGCCATCATGGCCCTCTTGTTTTTCTGAAATGTTCTGTTTTTTGGAATTATTTGGTACAATTTGTTTTTTGAAATAATGAATTATATTTGGACTAATTATGCCAGAAGCAAGCTCTGGGGTTAATAGAGCAAAATCCAGCATTCTAGCATTCTCCTGGCAGCTAATTCCATCTTTCAAATTACCATTTTTAGCTCGACTTTTGAAAAAACGAAAGCTATTGTCATGACCCTGGCGTGGTCGTCCGGTTAAGGTTGTTTGTTGGCGGCGGCGCGCGGTCGTCCGGTCAAGGTTTTTTGTTCAGCTCAGCTTTTTTTCTCTTTTCTATCAGTGAGCGTCTGTGCCGGTGCTCTTGTTTATGTATGAAATTAAAAAAAAGATCTCAAAGAAATTTCATTTTTTGTGTGTGCAGGATTGTGTAACCTTCAATTCAGTGTGATGATGATCATGGGACAGAACCTAGGGACAAAAGTCTTTATACCTGGATGACAAAGATAAAACTGGAAGAATATTAACATTGTTATTATACTTTATGTGTGCTAAAAGCAGCCATGCATGCATGCATCAATCAATAAACTAAACAGTAAAACTCATATTTTAATCGGTCAAAGCAAACTTGAGTTATCGTACAACATAGGAAGTGGTGACGGACAGAGAGACAGACAGAATAATTACTATAATAGTGCGCCGCAAAAAAAATTGTCAATCAAACAATTATTTCTCAGCCCAGAGTTCCCATTCACGTATATATGTACGTGAATCACGCAGAAAAACAAATAATCTGATCAAGTTCGAAACTGGGTCATGTGTGGTCACAAGCTAGGTCACTAGATCAAATTAAATTAAAATTTTGTTAAATCTCGGGAAGCCACATTTTAAACTTGATCATGTTGAAACTTTGTCAGAATGATTGTCGTAGTAATATCTAGGCCAATTTCGAATAGGCCATGTTGGGTCAAAAACTAGGCCAAATTGAAAACAATTCTTGTTTACACTCTTGAAGCTGCATTTTAAACTTGAGCATGTTGAAACTTTGTCAGAAAGTTAGTCTAGATGATATCTAGGCCAAGTTCGAATATGGGTCATGTCTGGTCACAAGGTCACAAGACCAAATTTAAGGATAATCTTGTTAATACTCTGGAAGCCACATATTTGGCTTGAGCATGTTGAAACTTTGTTAGAATATTTGTCTTGATGATATCTAAGCTAATTTCGAATATGGGTTTGATCAGATCAAAAACTAAGTCCCTAGGCCAAATTGAAGAACAATCTTGTTAACACTCTGGAAGCCGCATTTTTGGCTTGAGCATGTTGAAACTTCGTTAGAATATTTGTCATGATGATATTTAGGATAAGTTCGAATATGGGTCATGTCAGGACAAAAACTAGGTTACTAAGCCAAATTGAACAAAAATCTTGTTAACACTGTGGAAGCCACATTATAAAACTCTGGAAGCCGCATTTTAAACTTGAGCATGTTGAAACTAAGTTTGAATATTGGTCATGTCTGGTCAAAAACTAGGTCACTAGGTCAAATTGATGTAACATGATGGTGTATAAATATGATCTATTATTGTTTCTGAGTTTTTAGTTTCAAGCCTTGAAGATTCAACAAGATTCCACAAGTTGCACAAAATCATATTTTAAAACTAAGTCAACCCATTTAGTGTTTTTAAAGTGTATATCCGTATTCGCTGATAAATAATTAATATTAAAATAGCCAAGTATATAATATTCCGACCGCAATAAATCGACACTATCTAGTTGTGCTTTGTATAAATCAATCCAAGTCTGCCCTGCATTTGGAGATCGATAAACAAAGTTTATTAAAACACTTTACTGTTTGTATTATTAATCTGAATTCACACAGATTCTATATCATTGTATGATCACTTGTATGATCATTTATTTGACATATAAACAATGATACTGCCAGGTTTTCTTTTTACCAACATGATCTTTTTTTTCAAACGTAAAATAATTAATTTTCAAACAGTTTTCATCAATGATTTCATGCAAAAACGTTTCTCATAATAGTAGTATATTTGGGGAATTCACGATGGATAGCATCAATTTAATTTCACCAAGTTTGGGCATTAAATGACAAATCTTCAAATTAAAAATATGAGTACCTTTCTTACTGTAGTTAAATGAAGTATTACTACGACAAGTGCTTTGACTGATGGCTGAATCATTTAAGGTCATACTAGGTGGTTGTTGGTGTGTTTTCTGGAGAGATCGGTAGACTAAGTTTCATGTAAAGGCGTTGATTTTTCATCACAGTTAAGTTTGGTTCTGAGGGCTATAGTAACATCAGTAGGTATGTATGATATTGCAATTATTCAAAGTACTGCAATGATCTTGTTCTTCACTGATAATAACTACACAGTTTACCTCATGACACTGACAGTACATATATTTTGTGGTGTCCTATATAGATTTAGGTTTAAATAGTTTGTGTGTCTGCCGGTTTTGTCCTATTGTCTGTATGCGTTCCGGTTTCTTCTTCCGTATGTAGAAGCAGCACTTCTGTTTCCAGGCGACATCTGGAACGGCCGAGATCTTCGGTTTACTGGGGTGAAGAAGTCTCTGTGCCCATTGTCTGAGCGCAGGCCTCTATTAGTAAAACAACGAAAATGTGTAGAAAATCCTGCAAAGTAACAAGCAGTATCTCGGTGTAGAGATTGTGATTTTCAATATATGTATATAGTGTTTTATTTTCCAATTATGGTAATTTCAAATTGATATAATACATACACAAATAAGAGACTTATCATGTGAAAGGTTATTAATGTGATATCTTAATTAAACTACAAATGGTACATCAAAAACATTTTGAAAACAGCAACATATTATACTATTAATTCTTCGCATTTAGTTACATCAGCTGGATAACACATAGGCCTTCAAAAAACAATACAATATCATTGAGATACACATCAACTTTGTAATCAGTCATAAAATTAATGTAAATTATTGTTTTTAGCTCATCTAAGCACGAAGTGAAAGGTGAGCTTTTGTGATCACTCACCGTCCGGCGTCTGTCGTTGTTGTCGTCGTCTGTTAACAATTTCCTACAAATGACTTCTCCTACTAAACCAATAGACAGATTTCAAAATAACTTCACAGGAATGGTCCTTAGGTGGTCCACTTTCAAAGTTGTTCAAAGAATTTAATTCCAAGTAGAACTTTAGTTGCTGCGGCATCAGAAAAGGGGAAAATTGCCAAATCTTAAAAAATCTTCTTGTCCAAAAGTACTGGCCCGATTTGAAAATTATTTTGCACAAATGTTCCTTGGTGCACCCTTTACTAAGACTGTTCAAATATTTCCAAACCGTTGAAAAACATGGCCACCAGGGGGCGGAGCTTGTTTTCCTTATAAGTATGTGCATTGTTATACGCCCATTTTGAAAAAACGGATCATATTATAGTTTTACCTGCGGCGTACGGGCGGGCGGGCGGCGTCCAGTATGTTGTCAGCTTAATAACTTTAGAAGCCTTTGTCCAATCATCACCAAATTTTGTTAGAATGTGTATTGGGATAATATCTCGGACAAGTTTGATAACTAGCCATATCGCTTTAGTCGAAAACTTATGTGATGTTTTAGGTTTGATGTACATAAATCAATATGAATCTTTCAATGACATTGCTTTTTTATACTACGTGCATGATGGGATTCATTTATCTAGATAAGGAACATCAAAATACTTGAAAAACATTAATAAGGTCATTGCAATTTTAAAATCTCTACCAATATGCTGTCAAAACTGTGGGGAGGAAAACCATAGAACAGATTTTTGTAAATTTTCAGATAAGCTGAAATGTTACCACTGTAATCTGTTTGGACATAAACAAAAGCTTTGTAAACAATTTTAGGACAATGGCAAAGAAGTGAATGCCAACAAGATATCCACCAAAAACAAATTTGATGCTTTATCATTGTTATGTCCAAACTGTGATGATTTATGTTGTGCTTGTGTCTATAGCGGCAAAAGCAGCATCCAAAATGTTAAAAATAAAATATGTTCTGAAAGATCAGTGCAAACTCAGGAATGTGATAGTAATTTGCAGTTAATCGATCTTCAGTCAAATAACATGTCATCAGATAATATGTATACAGGACAAAATAATCACAGCTTGGATCAGAACACATCTGGTAGTTTATTTTACACTCAGATTGATAATGCTATTTCAAACTGTGCCATTATGGATAAATCATTAAGAACTGATTCACATGATGTTGTGAATAATTTAAATAAGCATTCTTGGCAAATGTTGCCAAATGGACACAATTACCATTTTTTACCATATGTTTGTATATATTTTATTACTGTTTTATTACTGTTTTTATGTGCATCAGTATTATGTTATGACAAAGTGTGTGGTTCAAATAATCAAGATTATAGTCAGGGAAATATATATAACTTTGAATCAAAGGGACTACAAATATGCTCTCACAATGTAAATAGGTTAGAAAACAAATTAGAGGAAATACGATTTAATCTTCTACGTTACGACAATCCACCAGATATTCTTGGTTGTTGCGAAACATTTTTTGGAAATGAAATCCTTGACCAAAATATTCAGGTATCTGGGTTCACTATGACAAGAAAGGATAGAGACACTGATAGAGGGGGTGGTTGGGTTGTCTTTATTAATGAAAGTTTGTCCTTTGAACGTAAAGAGCAGTTTGAAATCTCTGATATTGAAACTGTTTGGTTTGAAATCAAACCTCCTTACAAAAAGTCATTTTTACTTTGCTTTGTATATCGTAATCCCAAATCTCCTAGTGCATGGATTGACAAACTAGAAGAAGAAATTCAGATAGCCTTCACATATAATAATGATGTTATACTAACTGGAGACTTAAACATGGATTTTTTATCTCCAAACAAACCTCCCCAAAAATGGTTAAATGTACTGGAAACATACAATCTTGTCCAACTGATTACTCAACCCACTAGGGAAACGAAAGACTCCAGAACACTAATTGATCACATTTATGTCACTAATATAGAACAAGTTTATGAATCTCATGTTGTTCATTATTCTGTAAGCGATCACTATCCCATCTGTATGACAAGATACAGTAAAGTGACTTACAATAAAAAATAACACACATAAAACCATTACTTACAGAAATTGTAAAAATCTAAATGAAAATGCTTTTTTACAAGATTTAAAAGATGCCCCCTTTTGCAGTGTTGAGTCTGAAAATGATCCAGATCTTTGTCTACAACAATGGTACAGTATTTTCATCTCAGTACTCGATAAACATGCACCTTTGATAACTAAACGTATTAAAAAATATCATCAACCTGAATGGTATAACAGCGAGATAACCGAAGCTAGGCAAACCAGAGATAGTTGTCATAAATTAGGTATGTGGCAAGAATATAAAACATGGAGAAATAAAACAATACTCATAACTAAAAAGGCAAAATATAATTATTTTTCTGAGGCAGTTAAAAACTCCAAAGACCCCAAGACACTATGGAAATGTATAAACACATTGAATCCCAAATACTTTGCTAGTCCATCTTGGCATCTTCACTTAAGAAAGATGATGGAACAACACTCACAGATCCCAGTGATGTTGCAAACAAATTTAATGATTTCTTTACTTCATGTGTTGAAAATCTAAGAGGTAAATCCACTGACAAACCTGCAAATTTTAAAACATTGAGGTCATTTGTGGAGAGTAAACTACCCCATGATATGAATTTTAAGATACAGCCAGTTAACATGAATGCACTTTATGGAGAACTGTGCAGTCTTAATGTAAACAAATCTTCTGGCATAGATACCATAAGCCCAAGCATTTTGCGAATAAGTGCACCTGCCATAGTTTCTTCACTGACATATATTTTTAATAGAATTATTGATAGTGGTAAGTTCCCTACACTCTTCAAAAATGCTAAGGTAACTCCAATATACAAAAAGGGAGATAAAATGGAGGCAACTAATTACAGACCCATATCCGTATTACCAACTTTGTCAAAGCTGATAGAGAAACATGTTTCTAAACAATTTTATAAATACTTATCAGAGTTCAACCTTTTACATCCATCTCAATCTGGATTCAGACCAATTCACTCTTGTCAAACAGCCCTTACCAATATAACTGACAAATGGTTACAAGAAATGAATGAAGGAAACATAAACGGAGTAATTTTCGTAGATTTGAAAAAGGCTTTTGATGTGGTTGATCACAGTCTCTTATGTAAAAAACTTCATATTTATGGTTGTGATAAACAGTCCCATAAGTTATTTGAATCATATTTAAACTACAGAACACAGCAAGTAATGATAGGGAATGTAAAATCTAAATCTGCACCTATTTCTTATGGAGTTCCTCAAGGATCTATACTTGGTCCATTACTTTTCATATTGTACATTAATGATCTTCCATTACAAGTAGGAAAAAGCACAGCTGATATGTATGCAGATGACTCTACTTTTTACACTTCAGGAAAAAACACCATGGAAATTCAGCAAATACTTCAAACTGACATGACCTCTATAACTAAATGGTGCTCTGACAATATGATGTATATTAATATAGAAAAAACTAAGTGTATGACAATAGGAACAAGGCAGAAACTATCAAGTCAGGAAATGTGTTTAAATCTTGAAATTAATTCAAACGTCTTGAAAAATTCAGACTGTGAGAAACTTTTGGGTGTAAAAATTGACCCTCATTTAAACTGGTCAAAGCAAATTGACCAAATATGCTCTGCCATTTCATCACGTATATACCTTTTGTCCAAAACAAAAAATATTTACATCTTCATGCAAGAAAATTATTTTATAATGGGTATATCTTACCACTAATTGATTACTGTTGTACTGTTTAGGGTAATTGTTCTGAAGATGGGCTAAACAGAATACTTAAACTACAAAAAAGAGCAGCAAGAATAATCCTTGATACAGATCCTTTTTCACCGTCAGAGCCCTTGTTCAAAGACCTAAATTGGATGCCAATCAAGATAAGGATTCAATATCACAAATTATTACTTATGTATAAATGTTTAAATGGCCAGGCACCTGCATACTGGTCAGATAATCTTAAGTATGTAGGAAGTAATAACCCCTATCACCTAAGAACTGTTGTAAATGGTAATTTATATGTTCAAAAGCCCAAAACAGAGCTTTACAAAAAATCATTTCATTATTCTGGATCTCTCCTATGGAATGATCTGCCAGTTGAAATTCGATCTTCCTTGAATTTATACACTTTCAAAAATAAACTTTCATGTTATTTACTAACCATAACTGCTTAATGTTTTACTATAGAAAAATTGTTTCACTGTATTACTTGTTTTGATGTTCATTGTTGAGGGCCACAGGGAAGATTAGTCTTACTAACTGTGTTACCCTCTTTAAATAAAGTATATTATTATTATTATTATTATAGTTATCGCCATTTAATTATAGAAATTACCCAAAATTGGTCTTGTCAGCTCAATTACTTTAGAAGCCTTTGTCCAATCATCACCAAATTTTGTCAGAATGTTTATTGGGATAATATCTCGGACAAGTTCAATAACTAGCCAAGAGTTATCGCCCTTTAATTATAGAAATTACCCAAAATTGATCTTGTCAGCTCAATAACTTTAGAAGCCTTTGTCCAATCATCACCAAATTTTGTCAGAATGTGTATTGGGATAATATCTTGGACAAGTTCGATAACTAGCCATCTCTCTTAAGTCAATCAAGAGTTATCACTCTTTAATTATAGAAATTACCAAAAACTGGTCTTGTCAGCTCAATAACTTTAGAAGCCTTTGTCCAATCACCACCAAATTTTGTTACAATGTGTATTGGCATAATATCTCGGACAAGTTCCATAACTAGCCATATCGCATTTAGTCAATCAAGAGTTATCGCCCTTTAATTATAGAAATTACCTAAAATTGGTCTTGTCAGCTCAATAACAATTATCACTATACAGGATGTGCGTATTTTGTGACATTTGGCGCTCTTGTTAAATCTTTAAAAATCTTCTTGTCCAAAAGTACTGGCCCGATTTGAAAATTATTTTGCACAAATGTTCCTTGGGGCACCGTTTACCAAGATTGTTCAAATATTTCCCATCCGTTGAAAAACATGGCCGTCAGGGGTGCGGAGCTTGTTTTCCTTATATGTGAATTGTTAAAACTTAAACAATCTTCTTGTCCAAAAGTAGTGGCCCGATTTGAAAATAATTTTGCACAAATGTTTCTTTGGGCACCCTTTACCAATAATGTGTCAAAAGGAGAAATTGCTCCTTATTTACCCTTTTGTCACAGTGGTTTCAAAAATTATCAAAGTGGTCAAAATGTGGCTGCATGTGGGAAAGGGTTAATTGCAAACATGATAAATGCAAAATCATGTTTATTTGAAAAGTGTGCTCAAACATAAGATCCATGATTAAAGAATGAATATTATCTCTAAATTGCCAAACAAAAATACAGTTTCATTAGGAGTGTGACACAGCTGATATAGGTTTAGAGGATCTTATTCCTGGCCCACATTCAACAAATCTGCAACATACAACCCTAAACATTTCAAGGTAAATAATATTATTTGTATAATTGTTAAATAGAGTTGTAACATTGTAGCAAAAGGAACAATTTCTCTTTATGAGGAATTTCTTTTTTGCCACAGTTTTATACAGCAGATGCATCAAATGCGTCTGTATAATTCAGGGAAAAGAGAAATATGATTGCTTGCTTTTGTTCAGACATTAAATTAACCCATTACATAATAGATCATATTTAGACCGTTGTAATTTGAATATGTTCGGTAAACAGAAAAAAAAAATCAGGAAAAAAAAAGAAGAAAAATCTTTTATAGCAGAAGTTTCACATACAGAAATTACTCATTTTGATGTCCATCTGCACCAGTGAAAGGTTCAACCAAAAGTATCTTTTAGTAGATTTAGTGCATGAGTAGATTGCTTCCTTGCTTGTACGTATGCCTAGTCGCTAGCTTTCTGAATATTTATTTTTAGCTCACCAGAGAACGTAGTGCTCAAGGTGAGTTATTGTGATCGCCTTTTGTCCGTCGTCCGTCGTCAACATTTGCTTGTTACTACTCTAGAGGCAACATTTTGCATTCAATCTTTATGAAAGTTTATCAGAACATATATCTCCATCAACTCTAGGCCAAGTTCGAAACTGGGTCATGTCATGTGGGGTCAAAAGCTAGGTCACTAGGTCAAATTTAAGGAAAATCTTGTTAACACCCCTGAAGCCGCATTTATAACTTGAGCATGTTGAAACTTTGTCAGAATGTTTGTCTTAGTGATATCTAGGCTAAGTTCGAATATAGGTCATGACGGGTCAAAAAATAGGTCACTAGGCTAAATTGAAAAAAAAATCTTGTTAACACTCTAGAAGCCGCATTTTTGGCTTGAGCATGTTGAAAATTTGTCAGAATGTTTGTGTTAGTGATATCTTGGCTAATAGGTTCGAATATAGGTCATGACAGTTCAAAAAATAGGTCACTAGGCCAAATTGAAAAAAAAATCTTGTTAACACTCTGGAAGCCACATTTTAAACTTGAGCATGTTGAAACTTTGTCTTGATGATATCTAGGCCAAGTTCAAATATGGGTTATGTCCGGTCAAAAACTAGGTCACTAGGCCAAATTGAAGGAAAATCTTGTTAACACTCTAGAAGCCGCATTTTTGGCTTGAGCATGTTGACAATTTGTCAGAATGTTTGTGTTAGTGATATCTAGGCCAAGTTCGAATATGGGTCATGTCGGGTCACTAGGCCAAATTGAAGGGAATCTTGTTAACACTCTAGAAGCCACATTTCTGGCTTGAGCATGTTGAAACTATGTCGGAAAGTTTGACTTAGTAATATCTAGGTCAAGTTCGATTATGGGGCATGTCGGGTCAAAAACTAGGTCACAATGTCGAATTTAAGGAAAATCTCGTTTACACTCTTGAAGCCGCATTTTAAACTTGAGCATGTTGAAACTTTATCAGAAAGTTTGTCCTGATGATATCTAGGATAAGTTCGAATATGGGTCATGTCATGTGAAAAACTAGGTCACTAGACCAAATTTAAGTGAAATCTTGTTAACACTCTGGAAGCCACATGTTTGGCTTGAGCATGAGAGTTATGTCTTAAATAGCCCATTCTCAGGTGAGCGATTCCAGGGCCTCATGGCCCTCTTGTTATTCAAAAGTCACAAACCATGTGACTTTTCATGTTGAGGTGCAGCTGTGTCACGATACGTAATTTAGTTTGGCCACATTGTAGAATGAAAAGAAATTAAGGAAATTTTCCTTTTCCCGCAATGTTTTTAGACTTTTTTTCTGAAGAGGACCACTCTTAAAATACTATTATAATGAATTGATTAACCCTTTACCACATACAACAAGTTTTAAGAAGTCTGTTATAAACATTCAGGCAAAAATGTGGAACATCACAAAATGAAAGAAAAATTATTTAATATGGCGTTAAAAGTATTGTGGGGAATCTGCCGTGGTCGAGTGGTTAGCATCGGGGATTTAAAATTGGGTATCTCGGGTTTGATCCCCAATCGTGGCATGACGGTCACGGTGGAGTGCCCTTGGGCAAGGCATATTTTCTAGCCTAGTACTGGTTTGTTTACCCAGGGATCATGAATAAGTGAACTGTTGCCGTGATATAACTGAAATAATGTTGAAAACAGCGTAAAACCCTAATAAAACAAACAAAAGTATTGTGGTATAAATAGAAATCGCTTTTTATCAGCAATTCAATCTCTTTATGTCACAATGTTTTCAAAAGTTTTCTGCCATCTGCAGATGCGTCAAGATATATCTGCATGTGAGAAAGTGTTATGAAATGATCATTCAAGATTATATGAGTATTATAAGATGCAGTGAGAAAGTCAATTAACCATTTCCCACATACAACAAATCTGTTGCAGACTAGCTGCTTTGAAAACATTTTGGCTAAAACATGGAAAGTTCACATAATTGAAATTTAGTAATAATTACTGTAAAACATTGAAAACGTTATGGAAAAAGTAGAAAAGCTTGTTTTGTGACAATTTTTTCAAAAGTCATCTAATGTAGCGGCGTCAAAATACATCTGTACGAGGGAAGGGTTAGAAAAACAGCTCAAGACACAGTGTAGAATATGATTTGGTAGATTTTGATTTATCATATAGGTTTATCTTCTGCCCGCGACTTCTATTTTTAATAGGTTTTCGGAAATCACATGGGAGGGCGGCTTATTATTAGAAAGAAACAAATCTAGATGATTTGAACATATTACAATTGTGGTTGTTTACGAACACTAATAAATGACACATCTAAAATGAAATAAATATTCCGATTTTTAGCTCTACTGGCCAAAGGCCAGAAGGGCTTATGTCGTGGCGATTTGTCCGTCGTCCGTGCGTGCGTGCGTGCGTCCGTGCGTCCGTGCGTCCGTAAACAATTTCTTGTTAACACGATACAGTCTTCACTTTTAATTGTATCTCAACTAAACTTATACTGTAGTATGAGAGCTCGGTTCCTTTATGGCCCTTGAAATGGTCAAAATTGCTATAAAAGAGCTTGTTAACACGATACAGTCTTCACTATTAATTGTATATCAACCAAACTTATACAGTAGTCAGATATCTATAAGAGCTCGGTTCCTTTCAAAAACCAGCCAGATCCGCTTATGCATGACTGGATTATGGCCCTTGAAATGGTCAAAATTGCTATAAAAGAGCTTGTTAACACAATACAGTCTTCTTTTTTAATTGTATCTCAACCAAACTTATACAGTAGTTAGATATCTATAAGAGCTCGGTTCCTTTCGAAAACCAGCCAGATCCGCCCATGCATGACTGGATTATGGCCCTTGAAATGGTCAAAATTGCTATAAAAGAGCTTGTTAACACGATACAGTCTTCACTTTTGATTGTATCTCAACCAAACTTATACAGTAGTTAGATATCCATGAGAGCTCAGTTCCTTTCGTAAACCAGCCAGATCTGCCCATGCAAGACTGGATTATGGCCCTTGAAATTGTCCAAATTGCTATAATTGAGCATGTGAACACAATAGAGGCTCCATTTACTATCTGATCTTCACCAAACTTAGATAGTAGTTAAATATTGATGAGAGCTTGGTTCCTTTTGAAAATCAGCCAGATCCGCCCATGCAAGACTGGATTATGGCCCATGAAATTGTAAAAATTGCTATAATACAGCTTTTATGAACACAAAAGAGCCTCCATTTACTATCCGATCTTCACCATACATACATGCTCTGGATTGAAAATGACCAAAGAACCATACCAGTAGAGCATAGGCCCTCATGGGCCTCTTGTTTAATGTTTGCAGTTTTTGGACGGTACCCCTAAGGTACCGTCTATAGTCATGTGCATTTTGAGAAATCGTACAACAGTTGGCTCCCCGACTATAAACAGAACGATAGTGTAAAGCTGGGAGCCGAAAAAGAGGGATTTTTTTAATAACCGTCTACAAAAAAGTAGTGTCAATTATCAGGCACTAAAACTGCATTTTCGAAAACCTTGGTGAATCAAGATATCTGAATATTGAAAAAAAAACTGTAAAAAGGAAGCATTAGTGGTTGAAAGTTGAAGTAGAACGTTTACAATATTGAGTTGAAGTTTGAATAAATATATTCATAATTAATGTATGAATATATACCAATTTCACGTGACATTTTGATATTTCTTGTTGATCAGGAAGTGGTTTCGTGGATGTTTGTAGTATTAACAATAATGCCTAACTCCCCTAACTCTATACGCTTCGATGAAAAACTATCTCCCAACTAATTTATCTAGCCAATCGATTCATTTTACTGAAAGAAGATGGTAAGGAACGACAACTCTGCGAAGGAGAACTTGCAACTTCCGTTCAAAATGAAAGTAGAAATCTGATAAGCTGCGCTGACGATTGTTATTATTTTTGTGGAGGAAAGACACATGAAGTTTTATATTGAGGATGACTGACAGGAAAGAAATGTATGCACGCCTAAAATGTTCATTTAGTCATCAATACGTATAACGTTCGAGGTAGGTCTGTCAATTAAACTGTAATTTGGAGTGGAAAACTTTTTTATTTTTATTTTCGCCCTGTGCTGTATCGTAACCGGATATGAAAATAAGCTCACATGTATTTAATGTACACGTATGTCTGAAAATAGCCCAATTCCTGTAGACATTCGCTTATCCGTTTTATCATCTGACATATGTTAATTATTTAAAAAGGGTGGCATATGAAGGAAAATAAAAAATGAAGGACTTCGGAGACTTTGTACATATATTCAGAGACATATATATTCTATTTAGGTCTCTGATATATTGTACAAGTGTATACTCGTTCTTGTATGTATACACTATTTAGGCTCATTTAAGGACTTAGGAGAAAAAAATGGTTAAGTGATGTGAAAACTGCTTTCAAACTTAAGTGTGTACAATTATTTGTATTGAATGATGATATTTTGTATACAGGTTTTATTATTGAAAAGAATGAAGAAATACAAAATATATTTATAAATGAATTTTCCAGATTTTGTCTATACTTAGATGGAGCATATGCATGATGCTTTGCCAAAAATGTTATTCAATTAACGAGCAAAAACACATGTATATTTGTATCAAGTTTGTGTACGCTATGTTATAATTTGTCTAGTGAATCCATGTCTAACTGACACTCTGCCTTGGCGTCATTTATAATGTTATATTGACATAAAAGTAGTGAGGCTACACTGTTTCTAGGTCAAAATTACATGTATATGGTCAGTTAAGACTGGTGAGACTGCATAATATGATACATAGGCTCCTCTGAGTCTTCACTGGATACAGATGCATTATAACCCCAAATAACTTAATGCAGATCAATAATTGTAAAGTATCTATTATAAACGGACTATTTTATTATTCAAATCATAGCATACGTATATATTGATAAAAATGGTTTTGCGCAGACATGTATACAACTATACACATCTTGATTTTATTTTTATTGTGCAATCAGTAACTGTATGTATTTTTGTTTCGTTTCAGATCATGGAAATATTGACAGGTTATTTAATGCGCAATACGCAACATTACTTGTGAAGAAGATTCATAATGACAGTATGGGATATTTTTACAACCAACCTTTATGTATTGGAAAAGTTGGGGTATATTAACTGTTATTTCCGGTTTGGCTTTTAGTTGAATCAGAGAAATAAAAGACAAATGGCAAGTCATGGACGCAACAAGACGGGTAGAAAACAAAAACAAAACGACGTTAATGACATTTCTTCAAAGCTGGTAAAAGCAGCGAGTCGTTGTGATAAGTATTCTGGATGAAAGTGTTTATTCTGTAAAGGTAACTCGGAAAACAATAACGGAATGGAAGAACAAATATCTAGGCTATATGTAAACGACACAAATACGAATCAAGGTTGCACAATGTGATCTGTTTTTGTTTACTATAATACAGGAAGATAACTGTGTAATTAACTAATTACTATGAACAAGACATTCAAGTAAATTATTTTGAGCTATAATACAGAGATGACACTTCTACATGATAACTAACATTAAGTAGATCATTTTGAACTACATATTGTGTCACACAGGGGGATCATTTGTTTTGTTAAATGACCAGAGATGTAAAATTTAGAAGTTAAACTGTAAGTTAACTAGCATTAAATTTTGCCAACAGTAAGAGGCATGAATAAAAAGCATTGTGACAAAAGGAGAAATTGCTTGTATGGAGCAATTTCTTCCTCTGCTTCCATGTTTTCAAAAAGCCGTCTGCTGCAGAGGCGTCAGAAAGTGTCTATTTGAGGGAAAGGGTGATTGAAATATTATAATTAGCTCCACTGGCTGAAAGCCAGTCGAACTTATGTCATGGCGAATTGTCCGTCGTGCATGCGTTAACTTTTTGCTTCAAACAACTTCTTCTCCCTAACCACTTGGCCAATTGAAATGAAATTTCCTCTCAATGTCCTCTCCTAAATTCCTTCATATTTTTTGGATCCATACAAAATTCTGGTTTCCATGGCAACCGAAAGAAAAAAATATTGAAAACTTAAAAAAATCTTCTCCGAGGAAAGTGTCTAATTAGATTTTCTAATAATTTTGTAGAAATGTTCCTTGGGTGACCCTCTATCGGATTCCTTCAAGCCAAGTTGATTGGATGAAATACATAGTCGCCAGGGGGGCGGGGCTATTTTGCCGTATGTGGCTATAATGAAAACTTAAAATATCTTTACCTCAAAAAGTGTTTGGCAAATTTTCAAATAATTTTGTAGAAATGTTCCTTGGGAGACCCTATATCAGATTCCTTCAAGCGATATTGATTAGTCGAATTTTTTATTGATCACAAAAGGAAAAAGCACATTATGAGATTTAACTTCTGACATAAAGTTTAAAGATTTTCTGTTGCATCATTATTGTCTACAGCCTATATACATTCAAAGGTCAGTTTACTATATTTTTCTATGTATATTCAAGTTGATATGTACTCATCATGCAACATAATTTTCATTGACAAAATATGTCCCCAATTTTTCAATTGTTGAACATAGTAATGGGAAGAAAAGTTTGAATATTTTAACAAAACTGTACATTTTGACCTGTTAATTTTTTTTGCATACTTCAAGGATTGGAAGAAATAATTGAACGGAAACAATATCACAGGCTCTTTTTAAAAAAACTTTACCCAAATTTAAACCAATCTACAGCAGACAACTTTGAAAATATCTTTGCAAGCTCACTTTGGTACAGCATGTTTCCTATTTTATTACTCAGTTTACCGTAGCTCAGTCAGTAGAGATACAGGCTGTTAATCCAGGGGTTGTGAGTTCGAACCTCAGCTTGGCCTACATTCCTTCTGACGTGACTACCACCAATGGGATTTCAGACTATGTTGAAAAGCAGCCAGTTGCTTGGAAAGAATGTTGTGTGAAGTACTGGTATGAGAAAGCCAAGAAACATATGAGTAGTTGAACTGGCTGCCGTGATATGATTGAAAGATTGATGAAAATGGTGTTAAACCCCAGTTAATCAATCAAACTATTTTATTACCTAATACTTTGAGACTTGGAAAACTTCCTCATCTAATACCCTTCTTTTCATTGTATACTAAATATGCTGAGTGTAGCCTATTTTTTGGGGTAAAAAGTATAAATTTTGATGTATTTTGGTTGTATAAGAGAATTGGACATAATTTAAAGAAAATCTAGTTAACCCTTTCCCTTATACGACAATTCTGCAGCAGATGACTTTGAACATGTTTTGTCAACATATAGAAAATCTATATAATTGAATGGATGACCTATGACTAAAAGTGGAAAACATTGTGGCAAAAGGAGAAATTGCTCGTTTTGAGCAATTTATTCTTTTGTCACTATGTTTTCAAAAAGCCGTCTGCTGTAGAGGCGTCAGAAGGCGTCTACATGAGGGAAAGGGTTAATACTCTGGAAGCCGCATGTTTTACTTGAGCATGTTGAAACTTCCTCAGAATATTTGTTTGTATGATATCTAGCCTAAGTTCGAATATGTGTCCGATCCAGTAAAGAACTAGGTCACTTAGCCAAACACTGTAGAAAAATCTTGTTAACACTATAGACACTGCATTTTTGTATTGAGCAGTTTGAAACCTTGTCAGAAAGTTTGTCTTGATGATAGGCCAATTTCGAATATTGGTTATTTTGGATAAAACATAAGGGCACTAAGCCAAGTAGGAGGAAAATCTTGTTAAGACTCTGGAAGCTGCACTTTTAGCTTGAGCATGCTGAAACTTTGTCAGAATGATTGTTTTTATTAAATTTAGTTTGAATATGATTAATGTTTGTTAAAAAATTAGGTCACTATGCCAAGTTGTAGGACAATCTTGATTTAACACTTAAGAGACCACAATTTTGACTTTAGCAGCTTGAAATTTTGTCAGACAGTTTTTCTTGTCGATAAACAGGCCAATTTAGACATTGGTCATGTTGAGTCAAAAATTAGGTCCCTTGATCAAATTTAAGAAAATATTTGTTAATGCTCTGGAACCATGTTTTCAACTCTAGCATGATGAAACTTTACCAGAATGTTTATCTTGATGATATCTAGGCTAAGTTCGAATATGGTCTGGTTAAAAACTAGGTCACTAGGCCAATATTGAGAAATATCTTGTAAACACTCTGGTCACCACATTTCTCTCAAATGTTCCTTGGGGGACTCTTTTCTAAGAGTGTTAAAATTAAGTTGATTCTTTAGATACTATAGATAATAAATAGCTTTGCTACTGGTACTATTTTACCCTTTCTACACTACAGACACATGTTGTCTAATCTTCAACAGATGGATGGTATGAGAAATTTCGACAGTTTTCTCAATGTTTTCCTCACACGTCGATACTTTTAGTTTCATCAATACAGATTTACCAATATATTTAGTTAAACATTTTCAAATCATCTGCTGTAGAGTTTATCCATGTGATAAATTACCTATCACAAATGTGTTTGATTATCTAACTGTATCTACTGTCTACAATTCAAGAGTTTAATTATAGATCTCTGGAAATAAGGTTAACCCTGTCTTAAATCAATATTTGAACTGTATGCATTTCTTCTTTTTTTGTTTACATTTTTAGCTCTACTGGCCAAATGCCAGAAGGGCTTATGTCGTGGCGATTTGTCCTTCGTGCGTGCGTGCGTGCTTCCGTCCGTAAACAATTTCTTGTTAACATGATACAGTCTTCACTTTTGGATGTATCTCAATAAAACTTATACAGTAGTTAGATATTTATGAGAGCTCGGTTCCTTTAGAAAACCAGATCCGCCCATGCATGACTGGATTATGGCCCTTGAAATGGTCAAAATTGCTATAAAAGAGCTTGTTAACACGATACAGTCTTCACTTTTAATTGTATCTCAACCAAACTTATACAGTAGTTAGATATCTATGAGAGCTTGGTTCCTTTTGAAAACCAGCAAGATCCGCCCATGCATGACTGGATTATGGCCCTTGAAATGGTCAAAATTGCTATAAAAGAGCTTGTTAACACGATACAGTCTTCACTTTATATCTCAATTAAACTTATACAGTAGTCAGATATTTATAAGAGCTCTGTCCCTTTTGAAAATCAGCTAGATCCGCTTATGCACGACTGGATTATGGCCCTTGAAATGGTCAAAATTGCTATAAAAGAGCTTGTTTACACGATACAGTCTTCACTTTTAATTGTATCTCAACCAAACTTATACAGTAGTTAGATATCTATGAGAGCTTGGTTCCTTTTGAAAACCAGCAAGATCCGCCCATGCATGACTGGATTATGGCCCTTGAAATGGTCAAAATTGCTATAAAAGAGCTTGTTAACACGATACAGTCTTCACTTTATATCTCAATTAAACTTATACAGTAGTCAGATATTTATAAGAGCTCTGTCCCTTTCGAAAACCAGCCAGATCCGCCCATGCAAGACTGGATTATGGCCCTTGAAATTGTTCAAATTGCTATAATTGAGCATGTGAACACAATAGAGGCTCTATTTACTATCTGATCTTCACCAAACTTAGATAGTAGTTAAATATTGATGAGAGCTTGGTTCCTTTTGAAAACCAGCCAGATCCGCCAAGACTGGATTATGGCCCATGAAATCGTAAAAAATGCTATAATACAGCTTGTGAACACAAAAGAGCCTCTATTTACTATCCGATCTTCACCATACATACATGCTCTGGATTGAAGATGACCAAAGAACCATACAAGTAGAGCATTCTTGTTTGAAGTTATGTGACTTGTTTTGTAACTTTCCAAAAAATGGAACAATTGACCATCTTTTTTCCCCTTATACAATGGGTACCGTCCCACAGCACTTTCAGTGCTTTGATTTTTATTTCACTCACGTTTAAGTTTTTTGTCTTATTTACGAAGACAAAAGTGGTCCCTTCAAGACGTGAACCAACACCCCCTAATGCAGACTCTTATGTGTCATCATTGAGGTCAATTTCGGATTCTCCTTTTTATAGCAATTTTAACTTACTAAATGTTGTTTTCATGTTCAAAGAGATGTCTTGATTTGTGTAGAATTCATTTAATAATGTTAATCCATGAATATCTAAAGTAGGAACTGTTTCTAAGCTAAATATAGACCCTATTCTGTTGTGTAGTTTCGTGACCTTTAACATCGATTTTCGCGCATGCGCATTTCGATATGAAAAAGCGAGTGATATTATTTTATTTTAGACAAGTACAAGACGAATGTTTGACGCAAAGCGTCAAAGAGAAGCCGCAATATTTCGTTGTACATGTAGAAATAAGAAAAAAAGAACATTTTTAAATCACAAACAATAGAACAATTTAAACTGTAGACGGTAATGCTGATATATTTCTCCTTTTGAAGACTTTTGTTTTCTTCAAATTACCTCCATTTAAAGCAATACCAGGATATTTACCTTGTGATTCGAATAAGATTGACAAACATTGAAATTATATGAATGAATACTATTATTTAAATAAGTAACAACAGCGAAATTAAATTTAAGCCAAGATAAATGTGTACACATTTCGTTAATTTTTTATAGATACCCTAATGTATAGGTATGAATATAAAATTTATAAGCAAATGTTTTCATTTCAACGTTCCTAATGTTTGAATAGACTAAGGAAAGTCAAGAATACATAAATAAATCAATGCAGTCTTTTCCGGCGACATTGATGCCTTGCATCAACTTTCTCTTGTATATACCAGTGAACAGAACAAACACAAAGAAATGCTGCCTTTTGAGATAAAGAATTAAAAGCATTAAATCTAGAAACATCTAAGTTAACCCTTTATCACATACAGACGCTTTTTGAAAACAAATTGCTCAAAACAAGCAATTTCTCCTTTTCTCATTTGTTCACCTCTTCTCAATAATTATGCTATCATTTTTACAATACCGTAGGTATGTTTAGCTACTGATTTTGAATTGCAATATTAATTCAAACTTGTTTGGAAATGAACAAATTGCTAGTTTTGAGCAAATATCTCTTTGTCCTACATTGTTTTCTAAATTTTAAGTTAAGGAAAGCATTAACCTTTTCCCACATACAAACATTTTGCAGAAGATGACTTCAAAAACATACCTGAAAAAAACTCCCTTTAAATGAAAGTACAATGATTGAACAGAGTTGAAAACATGGTGACACATTAGGAGAAATTCCTCGATTTGAGGAATTTCTTCTTTTGTCACCATGTTTTCAAAAATCTGCCTGCTGCAGAGGCATCAGAAAGCATCTATATGAGGGAAAGGGTTAACAAATACAGGACATGGAGAGATGCTGTGCAAAAATTAACCCTTTGAATATTTGCATGCTACCAAAAAAGGATAATTATCTAATTGCAATCTTCAATGTTTTCAGGGGACTTTTTTAGTCAAGTTCAGACCCTTGACAGACTGTCAGAATTTCTCTCAATTTCTAGACTAAAGACAGCCTTTTAAATAATTTTTTCAAAATGATAGATACACCTTTTCTAACAATTATTTTAAAAATACGTCCAGTTTTTCCCAGACTAGGTAAGGTCTTATTCACCTTTATTTCTTCACAATACTCTTATTTTTTTAATCCATCGCTGTTGTCTCATCTTAGCCCCCTCCCACATTCAACAAATATGTAGAAGACATACAACCAGCAGAACATACAGCAGAAAAAAATGAAATATTTCCTTAACCCTGTCCCTCATACAACAATTCTGCAGCAGACGACTTTGAACATATTTTATCAAATAATGGAAACTCTCTATAATTGAATGGATAACCTATGACTAAAAGTGGAAAAAATGTGACAAAAGGAGAAATTGCACGTTTTCAAAAAGCCGTCTGCTGCAGAGGCGTCAGAAAGCATCTATATGAGGGAAAGGGTTAAATGAAAGTATGATTATTGAGTAGTGTTGATAACATTATAGTGAATGAAGATATTGCTCATCATGAGCTATGTCTCCTTTCGCCAAATTGTTTTCAAAAGTCGTTTACTGCAGATGCATCACAATGTGTATGCATATTGGAAGGGGTTAAAAAGAGCACATACCTAGAACCTACTGCCTATATTTTAGCTAACATTGTTTCATGGGGTTTTAACCCTTTACCACATATAGACACTTTCTGATGCCTCTGCAGCAGACGTGTTTTGAAATCATTGTAGCAAAAGTTGAAATTACTCAGTCATATGCTGCAGATTAATTATTTGTGGGAAAGGGTTAATTTCACTTTCTGTATATTTCAGGTCCCCCAGTAAAAGATATGCTCGCTGAACAGTCTGAGGTAATACAAGAAATGTGATTTTAGTGGAAAGGAACACAATTGATGGGTATCGAAATATACCCAAATCAAAAACTTTTGCGGGTTCAACAGCTGCCCAAAGTGCATCATCATCATCGCAACATTCATTTCACCTAGGAGTTAGCCATCATCAAAGTGCAACTTTACTGCCCGATTATAAACTAGGGTCGTCATCACAAATTTCACTTCATTCAGAAAAGTCAACGAGTAAGTACTACTTTGATTATAATGCTTTGTTTGATAGACCCATTCCCACATGCAGATCAATGCATTTTGAGGTATCTGCAGCAGACTTAATTTCAAAACAATTGTGGCAAAATGATCAATTATTGCTCATTATGAAAAAATTCTCTCGCATTGTTTTTAACTCCAGTCAATGGTAATTCTTTCATTTTATGAGTTTGTTCATACCTTTTCTTAGATGTTCTCTAAGTTGTCTGCTGATATTTTGTATGAGGGGACGTGTTAACTGTTTACCGTTTACCTTTTTAACTCATCAGTTTCTAGAAGGAAAAAAGTTGGGTGTATTAGGATACCCTTGGCGTAGTTGTCATCTGCGTCTGCTGCATCGTCACAAATCTTTAACCTTACCTCATTACTCAAAAACCGTACATCATTTTCAAATAAAACATGGTAAACATGTTTCTAGGAATAATATGCATGTCTGTACCAAGTCACATAACGCTGGCTGTTATAATAATCCAGTTATGCCCCTTTTTCAACCTAAAAGAAAACAGACGAGTGTTGGCGTTTGCACCTTGGCGCTCTTGTTAGTGTATATAGTCTGATTTTGAAGTATTTGAGGCAAAAGTTGTTACATAAAGGAAATGAAAGGTACACTTTTGATAAAGTGTTGGAAACATTTGGGAAAATGAATGTTTGCTCATTATGAGCAACCTCTCATGTCACTACAATGTTATCATAAGTGGTTTGCTCCGGATGCATCAATGCAGTCTATATTGGGGAAAGAGATATTATCCTTTTCCCACATTGTTTACAAATGCCTCTGCAGCATACAAAACAAGCAATTTCACCTTTTTTCACCAGGTTTTCGGCTCTATTCAATAATTATTATTTCAATTCAAGAGATTTTTTCATAGTTTTGCCAAAATGTTTTTAAAGACGTCTGCTGCAGATCTGTTGTATGTTGTTAAGAGTGAATATATAGCTTAGATTACTACGCCTTATCTAGTCTCTATAATATGGCCTCTAATCCCAAAAGTTTTCAAACAAATGTTCAATCCTCTCTCACATATAACAAATCTGTAGTTATCTCGGCAAAAATGTATAAAATCTCTATTAGTACAGCTATTAAATAGATGGAAATCATTAAGACAAAGGAGTAATTGGTCATGATGAGCAATTTCTGTTTTTTATCATAATGTTTTCAAAAGCCTTCTGCTCCGAATGCGTCAAAACTCATCTCGAAGTGGGGAATCCGCTGTGGTCGAGTGGTTAGTGTCGGGGATTTCGAAACCGGGTGTCCCGGGTTCGATCCCCAGTCGCGGCACTATGGTCATGGTGGAGTGCCCTTGGGCAAGGCACATTTTCTAGCCTAGTACTGGTTTGTTTACCCAGGGATCATGAATAATTAGATTTAATTGCGCGCTAAATGACCTTAGCTGTCGATGCGCCATAAAACAATATACATTCATTCATCTCGAAGTGGGAAAGGTTTAATTTTCCTCAAAGTGGTTTAGGGAGGTGTAATGAGTGATGGGGATAGATTTGGAATCATGTCTGCCACTTTATGCCTAGCTTACAAATCTGTCTTCAAAGGAAACTATGTAATCTGTTAAAATGTTCTCTTTGGAATAAGTCTGTTTTAATCCATTGACCATTAATAAGCCATATTTGGAATCATTCACCCTTTCCCACTTACAGATGCAATTTGACAGATCTGCATCTGATTAAATTTGCCGCAATTCTTTCTACTCAATTAAATAATCGTACATGAATCATTTACCTTCATAGACTTTCCATATTTTTGTCAGGATCATAATCATTATAAATCTTCTGCTTCAAATTTGGTGTATGTGGGAACGGGTTAAAAGTGAATAATTCTGAAAAAATTACTGACAGATGAAAATATAAAATATATTTATATTAAGTAACTCAAATTTAAAGCATTCGGCTTGACAATATAATAGTACAACTGTTTTCTGATTTTTGTCTTATAACATATCAGCTATAATAAATAACTATACAAGACTTCCGGTTGAAAACATGAAGTTATCACGAAGTTGTCTTCTGCAGAGGCATAACAAGTTATCTGTTTCGGGTAAAGGGTTCGGACTGCCATTATTTGAAAATACCTTCACTGTGTAAACTTAACCCTTTCCCACATGGAACTTAGCCCTTTCCCTCATATAAAAGCTTTCTGACACCTCTGCAGCAGACGACCTTTTGAAAACAATAGTGACAAAAGAAGAAATTGCTCTAAAAACAAGCAATTTCTCCTTTTGCAACAATGTTTTCCACTTTTAGTCATCCTTTTAATTATAGAGATTTTCTATTTTTAGCTCACCTGAGCTTTGCAGTTTGCTCAAGTTGAGTTATTGTGATTGCCTTTTGTCCGTCGTCCGCCTTGCATTGTGGGTCAACTTCTTCTCCTCAGTAACCAGTGGGTCAATTTGGATGAAACTTCACAGAAAGCATCCTCTTATTGACCTCACAAGATTTCCTTCAAATTTTTGGGATCCATGCAGAATTCTAGTTTCCATGGCAACAAAATGAAAAAAAACTTCAAAATTCTTCTTCTCCCAAACTGGTTGGCAGATTTTCAAATAATTTTGTAGAAATGTTCCTTGGATGAGCCTCTTATCAGATTCCTTCAAGCAAGCCATGTTGATTGGTCAAAAAACATGGGTGCCAGGGGGGCTTTATTGCCTTATATGGCTAAAGTGAAAACTTAAAAAATCTTCTCCTCCGAAAGTGTCAGGTCAGATTCCTTCCAGCCATGTTGATTGGTTGAAAAATATGGTTGCCATGGGGCGGGGATTATATGGCTAAAGTGAAAACAAATAAAAATCAGGTGAGCGATCCAGGGCCATCATGGCCCTCTTGTTTGACAAAATATGTTTTAAGTCGTCTGTTGCAGATTTATCGTATGAGGAAAAGGGTTAATGATTGAAAGTATTACTTTTAGAGTGATTTATTGTGGCAAAAGGAGAAATTGCTCATTTGCTCAATATGCCACTTTTTCAAAAGTTGTCTGCCATTACGTTTAGATGCATCTGCAAGTGAGAAATAGTTAATTACCGTAACTTAAATCCCCTTTTAATACAGTCTTTTCTAATATGAAGATAAGAATTTAAAAAAAAAATGCCAAATGAATATGCTATTCTGAAACTATCCAGTAAACATTTCAGTTAAATATTATATTAAAAATGATATTAAAAGAAAATGTATTGGCTCAATCATCATGAGCAATTTCTACACATTTACATTTGAGTGATGCTCTGCGAAAAACTGATGTAAGGGTATTTACTTTAAGTGTAGATCCAGAGCAACCGGTTTTGCTAATTAGTCGAGGAAGGTTTTGAGAAACTTCGGAAATAAGATCCACTTGGATCCTTTGTCTTAATTGGATGTACAAGCAGATGTTTTTCTGCAGTTTTAATACTTTATAGTGCCTTGTTTGTTTCAAAAGATTATTATTTTTTAAAGTTTACTCATTTGCTGAAATATTTTAACCCTTTCATGCAGATATTTTTTGATGACTGCAGCAGACGATATTTAAAAAAATGTGGCAAAAGAAGAAATTGCTAAAAACCAGCAATTTATCCTTTTGCCACACTGTTTTCAACTTTTTTCAGTAATTATACCTTCAATCATATAGTTTACCTTGTTATTGCTTTAAATTGATGTTTTGAAAGTCGTCTGTTTCATATTGGTTGTATGTGGGGAAAAGTTAGAAGATAATACCAGCCAATGCTTGGGAAAAGAAGGATTTAGTGAAGAGTATAGATCAAGATCTACACTGTTCACATAAATAACTTAACCCTTTACCACATACAGATGCTTTCTGACGCCTCTGAAGAAGACAGCATTTAAAAACATTATAACAGAGAAATTGCTCATAATTTGTCCGTTTGCTACAATGTTTTCAACTCTATTATAAAACTAAACTTTTTTATTAAGAGATTTTCATTATTTTTTCTCAAGTCGTCTGCTGCAAATTAGCTGAATGTGGGAAAGAGTTAAACAAGCCAAAGGCCAGAAGAGCTTTTGCCATGGTGTTGTGTCCGTCGTCCGTGTGTCCGTGCATGCGTCCGTAAACAATTGCTTGTGAACGCGATAAAGTCATCCGTTTTGATTGTATCTCAATCAAACTTATACAGTAGTTAGATATCCATGAGAGCTTGGGTCCTTTCGCAAACAAGCCAGATCCGCCCATGCAAGACTGGATTATGGCTCTTGAAATTGTCAAAATTGCTAACCCTATCCGATCTTCACCATACATACATGCTCTGGATTGAAAATGACCAAAGAACCATTCCAGTAGAGCATAGGCCCTCATTGGCCTCTTGTTAGCTCACCAGAGCACGAAGTGCTCAAGGTGAGTTTTTGTGATCACCTTTTGTCCGTCGTTCGTCGTCAACATTTGCTTGTTAACACTCTAGAGGCAACATTTTACATTCAATCTTCATGAAAGTTTATCGGAACATATATCTCCATCAAATCTATGTTGAGTTCGAGACTGGGTCATGTCGGATCAAAAACTAGGTCACTAGGCCAAATTTAAAGAAACTCTTGTTAACACTCTGGAAGCCCTATTCTTGGTGTCAGCATGTTGAAACTTTGTCAGATATTTGTCTTAGTGATATTTAGGCCAATTTCGAATATAGGTCATGTTGGGTCAAAAACAAGGTCACTATGCCAAATTGAAGGAAAATCTTGTTTACAGTCTGGAAGCCGCATTTTTGGCTTGAGCATGTTGAAACTTTGTCAAAATGTTTGTCTTAGTGATATCTAGGCCAAGTTTAAATATATGATATGTCGGATCAAAAACAAGGTGGATAGGCCAAATTGAAGGAAAATCTTGTTAAAACTCTGGAAGCCGGATTTTAAACTTAAGCATGTTGAAACTTTGTCAGAATGTTTGTCTTAGTGATATCTAGGTCAAGTTTGAATATAGGTCATGTCGGGTCAAACACTAGGTCACTAGGCCAAAT
>JASEVX010000127.1:345000-467500 GCA_031761405.1 Serripes groenlandicus | reverse complement strand
GCAAATTCTAAAGGGGTTACAATTGCATAATATTTTACAGAGTTATGGCCCTTTTACTAATAAGTTATGGTGTAGGTCAATGTGCTGTTTAGGGGGTATTTATCATCTTCAGTGATAGTTCTAGTTAGGAGTTTTTGTAAATCATCAAACTAAATTACAATATAATAATAATCAAATTACGGGGCACATGATACATCTTGAAAATATTTGGAATAGGAGATATAACTCATTTTGAACCATTTATTTTACATAAAAAGAATTTCTTTTATGGGAAAAAGTATCGACTTGAAAATATTGGGAAAAGGAAATATAACTCATTCTGAACCATTTCTTTCAACTATTTCTAATAAAAGAGATCAAAATTCCTGATGCAGATGTATTTTGACACATCTGTAGCAGATGATTTGGAAACATTGTGGCAAAATGAGAAATGGTATTGAAGTTTTAACAGTTGCTCTTCTGTTATTACAATTTTCATTCATTTTCTGATGTTTTTAAAGCTGTCTTCTTCAAATTTGTTTATAGGGGAAAAGGATTAGGTTTTTTAGAGTGAGAACTTTTCGCTCGACTATTCGAAGAAAATGGAGAGCTGTTACAGTCACTTGTATGTAGGCGTCGGTGTCAGTGTTGGCATCAGCCTGGGCATTGCAGCTTTGGTTAAAGTTTTGCATGCAAGGTACTATCATGGAGAAATCTCAGTTACCACAAATGATATTGACTTGAGACTTCATTCATGTCTTTAGAGGGTGTGAGAAATTCAAGTTAAAGAACTCTTGAATGAATTTAGTACAAATTATGGCTTTGTTTGACTTTTAAAATTTAGTTAAAGTTCTGCATGCAAGGTTCTATCATATGCACATATCTCTCTCAGTAACCACTCACAGGATTGCTTTGAAACTTCACAAAATTTGTTAGCCTAGAAATGGTTGTACATCTGGCCCAGACTGCATTGGATATGTTACAATGGGTGTAAATTCTTTGTAAATATGTAGAGGATGAACTGCAACTGTTTGATTTGATCATTTTAGGTATTTTGACCTTGTGTGAGAGTGAAAGTAGCGGATGTTGAAACCCAGTTTCAGCCTAGCTTGATTGTGGTAAAAAGGACGGTCCCCATCTTCACAGAGCGAGTTCTTTCTTGCATAATGCATGACCCCACATTTTCTATGGATTATTTTAAAGGTAAGAAGTATCTCTTCAATGATATATGGTGTTCTACCTGGGAAACGCTTAGAAAGTGTGACAAATGAGGGTTGAAGCTGGTTGATTCACATGTAAACAAAGAAGGAATTTATTTGGTGTATTGTGACCATGTTTTCAGGGGTGTCAGACAGTCAAGTTATAGATAACACTTGTATGAATTTAATAAAATTATGGCCCTTGTTGAAGTTAAAAATTTGGGTTAAAGTTTTGCATGCAAGGCCTTTTTTCACAAACAGTATATGCTATTTAAACGACTTATCCAACTTCATTTATAGTACTATACCGTCAAGCCACTATCTCAGTCATAATTGTTGACTTTAGTATGAAATGGCCAAATAGTATAGCATGCTGTCTTGCGGACAGCTCTTGTGATATTTACTCACTCACAGTATATGTCATCCTTATCATTGGCGACATTTGTAACGTATGTCTTTAAGTACTTCGCGTTGCTTTGTAAAACTAATACAATATTTAATATTTACTTCTCACACATGATGCCATTCTGACATATTGCACATCTAACAATATCAATTTGTATTAGTCATTTAAGTTGCGCCATGTTTGAATAAGATATGAAGTAAATGTCCCATTAGCGCAAAGCGGCCGTAATCTCAATGCAACAGCAGTTGCTACTACCATAAATTCCCCTATGGTCCTGGCAGAGAGGATCTAACCGGATCTATCTGTCTACTCTTGGCCCTCATTCTCACCCAAAGAATCTGATCTTGGCAGCACCTACACAATGTAGGCTTGGCTTATGTCTTATGTCCCAGAGGGCGGGTCTCAGACCTCTTATATACTGCAGCTTTTCAATATTCATAATTTCCCTTATTGACCAAGCTTCACATTGGAGATTCCAATTTGACACCTCCCAGTATAGATATCCGTCCAATATCAACATGGCACCACAGATATGTACTTTTCTTTCTTCTATAATTTATTCCTTTACTCAACAGTGTTCTGGCCATAACATTACAAATACTACTTTTCACGCAATTAATGCTCCTTGTGCCTATTTTAATGATAAAATCATCGCCATTTATCAGGTCCTATGTTGTTTGAGATATGACCAGAAATACTATTGGTATGCTCCCAGCATGATTAATGTGTATTGTACATGTCACAGGGTCAATCACGTGCAGAACTGGTAGATAAATGAACTCCCCATCGTTATGGGAAAGGTTTGAAATTCTTTCATTTACCCTTAACAGGTATTCAATAGTTTCTCAGTCAGGCTCATTGGACTTTTCAACCTGTTGTTATTTCCCATTGGGTGTTTCCTGTTAACCTTTTCATGTTCATGTTTATCAAGATTGTTCAACAAGATTCCAATTTACCAATTTGACGATCTGCTCTCATAGTAGCATTCGCTAACTTTTCATGGTAATTTTAAATGCATTGTCTGCAGTTTTTATTCTGCTAAACATATTTAGAAAAACGTTCTATGGTAGTTTTACACTTGCACTTGCAGCGCCATATGATTTATCACCTTAACATTTTTGAATGCTGTCTCCATACACTCTTTGATTATTTGGTTCATCTTGACTGATTTTGGATTAAACATTTTTCAAATCTTCTTGTAAAAAGTTTACTAGTTCACACTTATTTTGCTTTTAGGAAACTATGTCAGCTTGACATTTCACAAGTTGGGTCTAATTTCATCCATTCACATACTCGTCAGTGCCTGTTTAGCTCTCTACAAGTTGTAAAAACGTGTTTACAACTTCAACTAGTCTATCGTCATGAGAATCAGCATCCTTTATGACATCAGAGATAAACTCTTGTCTTCACAAATTACTTAAATATATTATGTGCCTGATTGATCATGGCCAATTCCTGTTATTCAATAGAGAATCATAATAATATTCCCATACAATTCATCCACATTATCAGGTGAAATTTGGCTGATGTTAACTGGGTCATCTATACATTGCAATTGCTAGAACCAAGGTGACCGATAGATTGGGGTTCGCCCTAAATACTTGTAGCCATTTTTAGGGAATGCCCTAATATGCTTTTCTGAAATATTATCAAAGTATGATTGAGCTATTTTAAAGATCTATAGGAAATTCTTTATTGTATTTTACCCTATTGTTAACCAGTTAAGTCTTCAAACAAGTGATATGTTTCTACTCAGAATTCTCAGGACCCCTTCTGGCTTAAAATTTCTGAAGACAATTATAATCAAAGTGCTAATCGCACTTATGAGCGATGGACCTTCATTACATCAACGCCATAACTGCAAAAATTCATTCTCTATTGTCCGGTATGCCCTGAGTAAAGCTTCTGTATGAAGGAAAGGGTAAACCCTTACAGTGCTGAATTGTTTTTAGCTCACCAGAGCTTTATTCAAGATGAGTTATTGTGATCGCCTTTTGTCCGTTGTGCGTCGTCTGTCGTGCATCAACTTATTCTTCTCAGTAACCAGTGGGTCAATTGGAATGAAAATTCACAGATAGCATCCTCTCAATGACCTCACCAGAATTCCTTAAAATGTTGAGGATCCATGCAGAATTCTGGTTTCCATGGCAACGAAATGAAAAAAACTTCAAAATTCTTCTTCTCCCAAACTGGTTGGCAGATTTTCAAATAATTTTGCAGAAATGTTCCTTGGATGACCCTCTATCAGTTTCCTTCAAGCCATGTTGATTGGTCGAAAAACATGGCCGCCAGGGGGGGCGGGCTATTTTGCCTTATATGGCTAAAGTGAAAACTTAAAAAATCTTCTCCTCCTAAAGTGTCAGGCCGATTTTCAAATAATTTTGTAGAAATCTTCTTTGGATGACCCTCTATCAGATTCCTTCAAGCCATGTTGATTGGTGAAAAAACATGGCCACCAGGGGGCGGGGCTATTTTGCCTTATATATGGCTATAGTGAAAACTTAAAAAGTCTTCTCCTCCGAAATTGTCAGGCCGATTTTCAAATAATTTTGTAGAAATGTTCCTAGGGTGACCCTCTATCAGATTCCTTCAAGCCAAGTTGATTGGTCGGAAATTATGGCCAGCAGGTGGCGGGGCTTAAATGGCTAAAGTGATAAAAAGAAAAAATCAGGTGAGTGATCTAGGGCCATCATGGCCCTCTTGTTTCCAATACCTATATATCCCATCTACTGAATATTTTTCTTAAAGGGTATGTTCATATATGCATGATTTATATGGTTAATACTTGAACAAAAGTGTACAAACTCTAAAGTTTTTTGTTCGATATATATTTACCATCATTTTGAGTCAGATTTTTTTTTCAAATTGTTGATATATTTACTGTGAGAGGTGAAAGAGAACGGGTGAGAAAAAAAAAATGAAAAAAAAAATATTGTTTACCGAAATTACCTACAATCAATAACACAAATGTTTACACTAAAACAATAACATAACCAGAAGTCACCTTAGAATAGGTAAGTTTATGAAAAGTTCATGCAAATTCAATCATTAGGATTGTTATTTCAAAAAACATGCATGCACAAATATTTTCGCCGTCCGCCATTTTGAAAATCGGGATGATTTGCAAAAATAAATCAAGTATACATCGCTTGGAAAATCTCGATCATTATCAAACTGGTAAGAATGAAACAAATAAAACTATCCAACGTACAAATTCACCGTGACTGATGCGTGGGATCATTTAAATTCCTCTTTCGAGGGGAATTTCCAAACATGCATGCAAAAATATTTATGTCGTCTGCCATTTTGAAAATCGGGACGATTCACGAGAATGAATCCCAAGTAAAACAAGGATACATCGCTTCGAAAATCTCGATCATTGTAAAACTGTATGTTCTGTGTTATGCCCCAATACAATGTATGACGTCATCGGAAATCCATTTTTTGTTTTTACGAAATCAATTATATAACCACTCTTAGGTTGATTAATGTATAAAATTCCTTATATGTATATTGTTCCGATGGAATAGTTAAAATTCATTTTAAAATCCATAAAAAACGCACATGTCCAACATACACTACAAATGGAGGACGAACATGGGAGATAACTTTTTATTTTTTAATAGTCAATACTCCCAAATTTATTTTAACCGCACTTTGACGTCAATCTCCCCATTGTTTTAACCCTTTCCCTCATATAGACGCTTTCTGACGCCTCTGCAGCAGACAGCTTTTTGAAAACATAGTGACAAAAGAACAAATTGCAGAAAACGTGCAATTTCTCCTTTTGCCACAATGTTTTCCACTTTTTGTCATAGGTTATCCCTGCAATTATGGAGATTTTCTATGTTTTGACAAAATATGTTCAAAGTCGTCTGCTGCAGAATTGTTGTATGAGGGAAAGGGTTAATAGTGATTTGCAATTGTCAGAGGGAAACTATGCTTTTTATGCCTTCTGGCAAGGGTAAACCCATAACTATGATGAAAAGGTTGTGCTGTGCAAATTGTTACAAATCTGATTTGTTTCAATCAAGGATTTTTTAAATGAATGTTTCTTAGACTGTCACACATTTGTGTTTATTTTTTGTTTGTCAATGTTTAAAAATTATGATAATGAAGGTTTTTACACCATTAGGTGGGGAAAGGAAATCAGAGACGTCAATGTTATATACATCTTCTCTGAACCTCCTTTTAAGTACAGCACAGACCTTTTCATTTCGTATTTTTGTATATATGCTTTTTACATTTTAAACCTATTAATTTAATGAGAGCTCTCTATTTCACTTCCCGATGTCGTCTAAAAATCATTATATTATTATGGTGACATTTAGTAATTTATGTATGAACTTTTAAATAATAAAACTTTTTACGCTTGACCCTTTTCCACACAAGATCACTCTGCAGCAATCTAGAAACTCTCCCTATGTTAGGGTATAATAGATTAATTCTGAGAACGTGGAAGGAAAAGTAGGAGTGACTTGTGGGGGAGAGGGTTAATCAAAAGGAAAGCCCCCCTGGTTGAATGCAGAAAATTAGATCTATAAAGCTAATTTCCGAAATTTGGAACAATCAGGAGGGTTTAAACAAACGGGCATATGCTTATGGTAGTGGGAGTGAAGGGTGTCTTTGCTGTAGAGGGTGACAGATTTAAACTTTTTCGCCCTTTGCAAGAATGTCACCTTTCCTTCCACATGTATAAAATATTATGAGGCTCCCGGTTGGACGAGATTTTACGTGCTTACATCCTAATTGGTTTCTCTCGACTCTTCGAGCTAGGACATGAAAACGAATTGAAATCTCGTCCAATGGAGAGGCTTGTAATATAAAAACTTATCTATGATACAACCAGATTTTAAAAACTAAACAATGTTTATTTTAAAACATTGATATATAATTATACCCGGAGGTAATATGAATTTGAATATATTGTACATATGGTAAAGAATGTTTAACTTGTGGCCCTGATAAATTTTTGACAGGAGAGATATTGTTTTTTAGAAATCCTTTTTTAAACCTCCAGGTAGTATAGTCATTTAACATATAGGAAAGACAACAGCACATAGCTAATCATTTATAGTATAATTTAATAAATAGTACATTTTTGACAATTTTATTACATATATATAATTATTATATAATTTCATAAATATTTCTATTCTTGCATCTCTGCACGCTAAACTAGTGTCATCTGCAGTACTTTTGAAAGATATTTTCTATTGTCTAGAAAGAATCTGATCTTCGAACTTTTTGGATCACGAGTCAACTCCATATTATGTGGGGCGTGATCTGGATCCAAACTGATTGCATTGTTCACCATAAATGGTTGACGAAATCTTCCGTTTTAGCGTGCATGGAGTCAAGTACTAACACAAACTACTTAATGAATTACTACCACAAAATAGTGTAAGGTTAAAAGGGGGAAGACCAAAAAAAAAGGCAAAAAAAAAAAGAACAAAAAGAATAAAAAAAGACCCCAAAAAAAGGGCAAAGAAAAGACCCAAAAGAAAAGACCCAAAAAAGGGCAAAAAAATACCAAATAAAAAAGGCAAAAAGAAGGCAAAAAAAAAGACCCAAAAAAATAATATTAACCCCAATACCAGACAAAGTAATTCTAAGTTAATTGTGGTGAAAATTACCACTCATTAGTGTAATACACAACGTTTTTTAGGTGTGAAAATTGTTCAATTGCATGCTAAGCAAAATTGCCTGACTCTAGAATTAAGTTTTACATTATGAAATTCCAATTTTCTATTACTCTTGTATATTTCGAAACCGGATGTCCCGGGTTTCGATTCCCAGTTGTGGCACCTCGGTCATGGTAGAGTGCCATTGGGCAAGGCACATTTTCTAGCCTTTTACTGGTTTGTTTACCCAGGGATCACGAATAAGTAAACTGTCGCCGTGATACAACTGAAATAATGTTGAAAGCGGCGTAAAAACCCAATAAATAAATACATGGTGATTTATACCTTCCATCAATGACGGGTCAAGGCAAGCCAGGAAGGTTGTCGTTCTATACAGAGGCAGAAACACCAAGGCAAGCCAAAAATGATGATCTATTCATGGGAACTAATCACAGATCAAGGCAAGCCAAATTAGTAACTTACTGGTTCTTGAAGGAACTACGAAAAGTTTAAATAAACAGGAGTAGTTGAAAAGTGTGAATATTGGAATAAATGCACACTAAGATTAATAGACATATACTCTTGGGTCAAAAGTCTTTCGCCACAATTTTCGACGTTACAAATACCTTCCGGCATAACAAATTAAAGCAAAGAGATGTTAGCTACAGAACCGTCAAAGTTTCTTCAGTAGTTAAACAGCTGTATAATCTTTATAAATAGCTGATATCAATTAAAGTCTTTCTAAGATATTCCCTCAAAATGCACAAAATGCATCAATTTTCTCTGTCTCATTAGATGCACATAGAAGTGAAAACCGTAAAAGACAGAAAATTAGGGAGATGGAACCAATTTGTGCATTTTATAGGTGATTAGTTGGACAATTACAATTTGACATAACAGCTATTTGCAACCAATATATGTCTGTTGACTCTTTCCAACTTGCAGACACATTTTGACAAGCACGCAGCAGACGACTTTAAAACATATTTTGTCAAAAAATAGAAAATATCCATATGACTGAATGTGGAAAACAGTGGTTAAAGGAGAAATTGCTCGTTTTAAGCAATTTTTCTTTTGTCACTATGTTTTTAAAAGGCTGTCTTCTGCAGAGGCATCAAAAAGCTTCTATATGAAGGAAAGGGTTAATTTCTGTTTTCCTTTAAAGATAGCCCATACAATTAAGTGTTCGGAGAGCTCTCTCATCTTATTTGATTCTTATGTATGTTCTGTGTTATGCCCCAATAATATGTATGACCTCAGCAGATTTTTGTTTTTGTTTTTACGAATCATGATTTACAGTGATTTCACATAAATCCAAAGTCAATTTAATAACCACTCTTAGGTTGATTAATGTATAAATACCTTATATGTCTCGTGGTTTAATGCAATTTAAAATGCATGAAAAACACATGTGTCCAACATACACTACAAATGAAGGACGAACAAGGGAGATAACGTTTTATTTTTTAATGGTCAATACTCCCAAATTTATTTTAACCGCATTTTGCGATCTCCCCATTGTTTTATAGTGGTTTGCAATTGTCAGAGGGAAACTATGCTTTTTATGCCTTCTGGCAAGGGTAAACCCATAACCATGATGAAAAGGTTGTGCTGTGCAAATTGTTACAAATCTGATTTGTTTCAATCAAGGATTATAATTAGGTGGTAAAAGGAAATCAGAGATGTCAATGTTATATACATTTTCTCTGAACCTCCTTTTAAGTACAGCACAGCTGACCTTTTCATTTCGTATTTTTGTGTATATGCTTTTTTACATTTTAAACCTTTTAATTTAATGAGAGCTCTTCGATTCACTTCCTGATGTTGTCTAAAAATCAATATATTATTATGGTGACATTTAGTAATAATTTATGTATGAACTTTTAAATAATAAAACTTTTTACGCTTTAACGTCAATCTCCCCATTGTTTTAATAGTGGTTTGCAATTGTCAGAGGGAAACTATGCTTTTTATGCCTCCTGGCAAGGGTAAACCCATAACTATGATGAAAAGGTTGTGCTGTGCAAATTGTTACAAATCTGATTTGTTTCAATCAAGGATTTTTTAAATTAATTTTCTTATACTGTCGCACTTTTGTGTTTATTTTTTGTTTGTCAATGTTTAAAAATTATAATAATGAAGGTTTTTACACCATTAGGTGGGGAAAGGAAATCATAGAGGTCAATGTTATATACATCTTCTCTGAACTTCCTTTTAAGAACAGCACAGACCTTTCATTTCGTATTTTTGTATATATGCTTTTTTACATTTTAAACCTTTTTAATATATTGTACATATGGTAAAGAATTTTTAACTTGTGGCCCTGATAAATTTTTGACAGGAGAGATACCGGTGGTATTGTTTTTAGGAATCCCTTTTAGCTCGAGTTTTGAAAAAACGAGAGCTATTGTCATGACCCTGGCATTGCGTCGGCGTGGTCGTCCGGTTAAGTTTTTTTTTTCAGCTCAGCTTTTTTTCTGTTTTCTATCAGTCGAGCGTCTGTGCCATACGCGGTGCTCTTGTTTAAACCTCCGGGTAGTATAGTCATTTAATATATAGGAAAAACAACAGCACATAATTTAATAAATAGTAAATATAAATAACCCTTGGTCCTTGGTCCATATTTTTAAACAAATGGTCAAGACAAAGACAATAGCTGCTCGCCAAATAGTTAATTCTGAACGGCGAGGGTAAAAAATAACAAAGAATATTAAATAAGTCTTTCTAAGATATTCCCCCAGAATGCACAAAATGCATCTATTTTCTATGTCTCATATTTTCTAGACCGATGGCTTTATATCGTTTGATGAACTTTTGTATACTGTATATCCATATAGTAATTAGGGAGATAGAACGATTTTGTGCATGCATGTTTGGAAATTCGACTTGAAAGAGGAATTTAAATAATCCCACGTATCAGTTACGGTGAATTTGTACGTAGGATAGTTTTCTTTGTTTCATTCTTACCAGTTTGATAATGATCGAGATTTTCCAATCGATGTATACTTGATTTATTCTTGCGAATCATCCCGATTTTCAAAATGGCGGACGGCGAAAATATTTGTGCATGCATGTTTTTTGAAATAACGTTCCTAATGATTGAATTTGCTTGAACATTTCATAAATTAGCCCATTCTAAGGTGACTTCTGGTTATGTTATTGTTTTAGTGTAAACATTTGTGTTATTGATTGTAGGTAATTTCGGTAAACAATATTTTTTTTTGTAATTTTTTTTTCTCACCTGTTTTCTCTCACCTGTCACAGTAAATTTATCAACAATTTCAAAAAAAAACTGACTCAAAATGATGGTTAATATATATCGAACAAAAAACTTGTATATGAAGAAAAGGGTTAATTACTGTTTTCCTTAAAAGAACTCCGGTCTGCCGTGTGTAAAGCTCATGATACCTGTCGTGGCCAAGACAAAATCCATTATCAATTTCTTAAACATTTACGCCTCACATCTCTTTCTGGTTTTTAGATCACCTAGAGTCAAAGGCTCACGGTGAGCTATTCTAATCACTTTTTGTCCGTCGTCCAGTGTTAACTTTTACCTTTAAACATCTTCTCCTAAACCTCAGGACCAATTTTATCCAAACTTCACAGGAATGTTCCTTTGATGGCCCTCTTTCAAAAGTGTTCAAAGATTTAAATTCCATTGAGAACCATTGCAGCATCAGATAGGGGGCAAAATGTCCAAACTTTAAAAATCTTCTCCTCTGAATCTGCATGTCAGATTCCAATATAGTTTAGTAGAAATGTTCCTTGGGTGACCCTTTACAAAGAATGTTCAAGGCATATTGTTTGGTTGAAAAACATGGCATTCAGGAGGCACCAGAAAAGGGCAAAATGACAAAATTTGGAAATTCCATTTTTTTAAGTTCTTGTCTGATATTAAGAAAATTGAATAGGAATCTTACTTAAGTGATCCTCTACTTAATTTGTTCAAGCCGTATTGATTGGTTACAAAATCATAGCAACCTCACGTCATCACAAAAGGGGTAAATTGAACTTTTAGCTACAAATGACAACTCCTACTTTTCCACTCGACCAATTTCAACGTTACTTCACAGGAATGTTCCATTGATGGTCCTCTTTCAAAATTGTTCAAAGACTGACATTCTGTGTAGAACTTTTGTTGCTGCGGCATTAGAAATTGAGAAAAATACCAAAACTTTAAAAACCTCCATCTCCATAATCCATTTGTCAGATTCCAAGATAATTTGGATTCTCTACAAAAACTGTTCAAGCCATATTGATTTCGTTGACAAACAGGGCAGCAAAGCGGCATCAGGAAAGGTGCAAAATGACAAAACTTTATAATTCCATTCTTATTAAAGGGCTTTTACTGATAAACTATTTCTTTAACTGAGTGTCCACTCCCTGCAGTTTCATTTGAACTCCTCATCAAATTTTCACAGATATTTGCAGTTAAATATTTGCTTCTAATTAACTATCATTCAGGTGATCGATTTAGGGCCATCTTGGCCCTCTTGTTTATTGGATATTTTTACTGATGTGTGGCAGTCTGGTGAATTTCCTTTGTTGTGGCGAGAGGTTATTGTTATCTTAAAACCGGGCAAAGAAACCTAATCCTTGCTGCTGCAACTATCATCCCATTGCTTTATCTGCAAAACATTATAAAGAATGGTTAATGACCGACTTGTATGGTTCCTAGAATCGAACAATCTTATTGCCAGTGTTAAAAGCAGTTTTCGTCGGCAACGAAGTTTACTTGATCATCTTCTTCGTTTTTGGCCGGATTGCTCTAGCAATTCCGGTCTATAGATTGGCGATGTCCGTCTGTCTGTCAACATTTTGGTTAAAGTTTCAGGTTGAGGCAAAATCTCGGCACTGGAAAGGGTTACAAACTTGAAACTTTACCTGAAGGTAACAAGTTCTATTGATTCCTATGGTTACTTTGACCTTGACCTTGGTTTGTCGATTTTCAAGGTCAAATTGCCGAAGATCCAGCCTTATCGTCTTCAGCGGTTTCTTGTTGAATCTTTTATTAGAGAAGGCTTTATTAATAAGCAACATGTTGTCTCATTATTCTTTGATCTTGAAAGTGCTTGTATCTCCATGACTTTGGTCTTAGAGGCCATCTACCTCTATTTATTGCTGCATTTTTGAACGCCGCTTTCATGTTTGTGTTGTTAACATCCTATCATGTGCTTGTGAGCAGGAGATGGGTGTTGCTCAAGGTTACATTATTTAGTGTGAAAATCAATTCTATTGTTAATGCTAATAACCTAGGTCTTGAATGCTCCCTTTATGTGGATGATTTTGTTTTCGTTCAAGAAATATGGACATTATAGAATAAACTTCAAACATGGTCTGACGAAAATGATTTTAAATTTTCCAAGACCAAAACCAAATGCATGCACTTCTGTAATAAACGTGGTTCCACCCAGACCCAGATCTTCATATGAATAATTCTCGCATTGAAGTTCAAGTTTCTTATTGTAATCTTTGACCCAAAACTTTCATCCCAAATCCACATATTTAGGCTTTAAATAAAAATGTCAAAAAGCGTTAAACCTACTCAAGGTTGTAGCCCATTCTGACTGGGGAGCTGATAGGAAAGTACTTTTATGTTTGTAATGGTTTTCTCGCAAATCTTACATTCAGTTGCTTATCCCATACATAATCAAGGTCGTCGCCTTGCCCTTAACCCTTTCCCTCATATAAACGCTTTCTGACGCTTCTGCAGCAGACAGCTTTTTGAAAACATAGTGACAAAAGAAGAAATTGCACAAAACGTGCAATTTCTCCTTTTGCCACAATGTTTTCCACTTTTAGTCATAGGTTATCCATTCAAATATAGAGATTTTCTATGTTTTGACAAAATATGTTTAAAGTCGTCTGCTGCAGAATTGTCGTATGAGGGAAAGGGTTAAAGCTTTTAGAACCTCTCCAGTTAAGTCTTTATGCTGAAGCTAATGAACCTTCCCTTTCTTCTAGAAGGCAGAAACTTGCCCTTGTTCATCTAATATCCTTTATCACGTTGTATGCTATAGAGGCTGAGTGTGGCCTGTTATTTGGGGTTAAAAACATCAATTTTGATGTATTTTGGTTAATTTTGAGAATTGGCAGTGCTGGTTAGGTTTTGCATTTAGGTCACTTACATGGAAATTATCAATGCTATGGTATGATAAAGTTGCTGAGTATGCCTGGTTTTTTGGATAAAAAACATAAATTTTGATGGATTTTGGTTGATTTTGAGACTTACATGGAAACTATCAAACCTATTACATTGAAACTTGGAAAACCTGTTCCTCTTATACCCTTCTTCACATTGTATGGTAAATATGCAAAGCGGGCCTGTTTTTTGGGGGTAAAAAACATAAATTTGTTGACGTATTTTTGGTTGATTTTAAGAATTGGACATAGCTTGTTCATTTGTTGTTACATTGATTCAAATTATTTCTCGTAGCAATAAAAACATGATGTACTTCAACATATTATGAATATCTTCATTCAGATTTTGTTTTGGGTGTCAAGGTCACTGTTTCTAAAAATAGGAAAGCAGATATTCAATATCTTTATAGTTATACCCCCTTCGAAGAAGAGGGGGGTATAGATAGGAGTCACTGTGTCGGGCAGTCTGTCTGTCTGTCGGCCGGAAGCCATATTTTGTCCGGCCTATTTTGTACAAACCACTTGGTGGAATTCAATAAAATTTTCATGAAGCTTCTATACCAAGAGGAGATGTGCATATCCTAAAGGGGTTACAATTGCATGATATTTTACAGAGTTATGGCCCTTTTACTAATTAAGTTATGGTGTAGGTCAAGGTGCTGTTTAGGGGGTATTTATCATCTTCAGTGATAGTTCTAGTTATAGTTGACTTAACGTAACCATTTCAATAAATTGCCCCTGTCCATACATAAGACTCCGCTTTATGATCTTGACTGTGGAAATAAATACAAGCTCATATACATGATAAAGAAGATCTTCAGATCTGGCTAAAAAACATAAATATTTTGATGTATTTTGGTCGATTTTGAGAATTGGACATAGTTTGTCCATTTGTTGTTACATTGATTTCAAATTTCTCGTAGCAATAATAACATAAAAGAGTCTCCATTTACTATCCGATCTTCACCATACATACATGCTCTGGATTGAAAATGACCAAATAACCATACCAGTAGAGCATAGGCCCTCATGGGCCTCTTGTTATCTGTCTACATATATATATACACTCTTATTTATATAACATACTACATTACATTCCCATTACATAGATTTTAGTCATAAAACATTATACTTTCATTCAGTGTTCATCTTTGGTACAACGTATACCGTCTCCTGTTGTTTGGAAGTCCTTTTATGGATAGGGGAGGAATTTCTTGTATGACCATCTCATGTACATAAATTGTTTTCTTCATTACCTACAATTTGTTTCCACTTCCATCATTTCTCATTATATAGTTCTATCAAACATATTCAATTTTAAATCATACTACATGTACTTCTCATTTATAATGTGAATGTGTGCTAAATGACCTTAGCCATTGATGCGCCATAAAACACTATACATTCATTCATTCATTCCATTTTACTTCTGAAAATCAAATGAGAGAGCTGGTGCAGACAAGACTAACAAACGATCGACCACCGATGGATTAACTAGATGAACGGAACAATTGATGTCATTCGTGTGGTAAGTATTATTGTCATTTATTGTTTTGCACATTTTAATAATTCTTAAGTATGCACTATTAATTGGGGTTCCATTTCACTTCAGAATACCATATATGTTTTTATTAATTTCAACCATTATCAGCATACAATAAATCTGCAGCAAACGCCTAGGCCAAATAATGAACAATCCCTGAGCAAATGTTTCATTATTGAATAGACACGAAAATAATGAGGCAAAAAGAGCTAAATCTTCATAATGAACACGATACTCATGTGCGTATGATTTTAAGCTCTTGACCACATGCAGATTGTTCTAAGGAAGAAAGATATTTACTGCGCGCTTGCCTTGAAGATAATTTGACAAGCTCGGTTCCTTTGGACAACCAGTCAGATCCACCCATGCATGACTGGATTATGGCCCTTGAAATTGTCAAAATTGCTATAATACAGCTTGTGAACACAATAGAGCCTCCATTTACTATTCGATCTTCACCAAACTCAGTTAGTAGTTAAATATTGATGAGAGATCGGTTCCTTTCGAAAACCAGCCAGATCCGCCCATGCATGACTGGATTACGGCGCTTGAAATTGTCAAAATTCCTTTGTTACCCATACATACATGCTCTGGATTGAAAATGACCAAAGAACCATGCCAGTAGAGCATAGGCCCTCATGGGCCTCTTGTGTTTATGTATATCTGTATGTCAGATACATCTCTACATCTCTACATCTATATGTCTGCCTGTCTGCCTGTCTATATGTTGTCTAAGTTTCTATCCGACTGTTTGTTTGTATGTAGGTGTTTCTTTCTGTCCATGTGTCTGCATACATGTGTATTGCTTGTTTTGAACAATTTCTCCGTTTGTCACAAACATTTCAAATAACTTCATATGCATCAAAATGCGTCTACATGTACGCAAAGGTTAAGCATTTTCTTAGTTTCCTCCGAGACTTATCACCATTGTGGTATAAGGAGGAACTGCTCGATTTGAACCATGTCTGCATTTGTCACAAAAGTTGCATCATATGCATCAAAATGTGTCTACATGTGGAAAGAGTTAGGAAGTTTGTTGAGCAATTTCTACTTTTGTCACAATATTTTCAAATGTCGACTGCTTCAAATGCATCAAAATGCGTCTACATGAGGGAAAGGGTTTAAATGTTTATTAGAAGCATTTGTGACTTTCGATTGACCAGTGTAGATCAAGATACAGATATATGCGGATTATCACATTGATCTGAGACTACTCTGGTCGCATGTAAATATCTTCTCAAACTTTACACATAAAGATAATTACAAATATAATGTTTTCATGGGGCTCACCTCAAGTACTAATCCTTTCCCACATACAAATAAATCTGCAACATACGATTTTGAACACATCTTGGCAGTAGAAATATAGAAAATACCTAAATAAATGTTTTATTACTTGAAAAAAGTTCAATCATAGCAGCAAAGGAGAAATAACTTGTATTTTAGAAATTTCTACTTTTGTCACAATGTTTCAACAATTGTCTGCTTGATTGATATTCATTTACATCAAAGTGTGTCTACATGTGCTGAAAGGCTAAGAGTTTCTCCTGTGACTTGTCACCATTCGTAACATATGCAAACGAAACATATGTGTCTGTGATATAGAACAGAACGGAAGCTTTATTCATATATATATTATTTACAATATACAAATATTTGTTTGCTTTTTAGCTCACCTATACACGAAGTGCAAGGTGAGCTATTGTAATCACATTTTGTCCGTCGTCCATCCGTCGTGCGTCGTCAACATTTGAGCTTGTTAACACTCTACGGGCTACATTTTGCATCCAATCTTCATGAAAGTTTATCAGAATGTTCATCTCCATAAAATCTTGGACAAGTTCGAAACTGGGCGATATGAGGTTAAAAACTACGTCACTAGGTCGAATTGAAGGGAAATCTTGTTAACACTCTGGAGGCCACATTTTCAACTTGAGCATATTGAAACTTTATCAGAATGTTTGTCTTGATGATATGTAGGTCAAGTTCGAACATGGGTCACGTCGGGTCAAAAAGTAGGTCACAAGGTCAAATTGAAGGAAAATCTGGTTAACACTTTTGATGCCGCATTTTTTGCTTCAGCAGCTTGAAATTTGGTCAGAATGTTTGTCTTAAATATATCTAGGTCAAGTTCAAATATGGGTCATATTGGGTCAAAAACTGTTTCAGTGGCTTGAAATTTGTTCAGAATGTTGAGCTGAATGATATCTAGGCCAAGTTCGAATATGGGTAATGCCGGGTCAAAAACTAGGTCACTAGCCCAAATTGAAGGAAAATCTTGTTTACACTTTGGATGCCGCTTTTTTTGCTTCAGCAGCTTGAAATTTTGTCAGAATGTTTGTCTTAAAGATATCTAGTTCAAGTTCAAATATGGGTCATATTAGATCAGAAACTAGGTCACTAGGCCAAATTGATGGAAAATCTTGTTAAGTCTGTAGAAGCTGCATGTTTTGCTTCACCGGCTTGAAATTTGGTCAGAATGTTTAGCTAAATGATATCTAGGCCAAGTTCAAATATGGGTCATGCCGGGTCAAAAACTAGGTCACTAGGTCAAATTGAAGGAAAATCTTGTTAACACTTTAGATGCCGCATTTTTTGCTTCAGAAACTTGAAATTTGGTCAGAATGTTTGTCTAAATGATATCTAGGCCAAGTTCGGATATGGGTCATATTGGATCAGAAACTAGGTCAATAAAGGAAAATATTGTTCAAACTCCAGAAGCCGCATTTTTACTTTGAGCAAGTTGAAACTTTGTCAGAATGTTGTCTTGATGATATCATTAATGGTTAGGGCAGTTTGAAGTCAATTCTATGCTAGGGGTCACCAGGTTTTTCGGGACTAATTGTTTGTGTTTATTTCAAGGCGCCCTATAGCAATTTGCCGGTGCCAAGCCATGTTAGGGAAATTGTCATTTCTTGCGAGAATAAGTGTTGAATTTGAAACTCCATCGTAACATAGGTGATGTGATTTTAGCCTGTTATACAGAATTGGGAATTGAAATCTGCAATTTGCAGCATAATGATTTCATTTGAATTTGTGGGATACAGAATTTGTTATTTACTCTGCAAGTTGCAGAAAACTTATTTCATTGGAATTTGTGTGATAGAGAATTTAGAATCTACTCTGCAATTTGCAGCAAAATGTATTTACTTCCTATTTCGAACACATAGGTTCACGCCCTTCAAAACGCCAGTATTAAGGTCTTTATTTTATCGTTTTCCGTTATAGGATAACTGCCAAATATAACAGGTTTATGTTTTATTGTATTTTTATATTTTTTGATTTAATAATAATCGTTTGTAAAAGTGATTTGTCTTTTCTTAGTTAACAGCAGCGCTCTCGGAGAAAGCGGGAGATTTGCTAATAATACGGACAGGACAGCTGAACATATAGGATACCTTTTAGTCCAAACATGTTCTGCTTCCTGTCCGGCATATAGGATGCCTGTCAAACAATGATCGTGTCCGCCTCTTCATCAGAATTGTTTCACAGTCTCAGGATTTTGAAAATATTCAGCCATGAATATTTCGTCGTTGTCTTGCAACGCGAATTCATTGTAGTGCTTGAGCGCATAGTCACCTAGAAATCTGACCAAACCCTGTTTATTTTCAGGTGTACATAGAAATTTCTTCCAATCGGGGATTGATCTGCCTTCAATTACCTGAAAACCCTTACCACCACTTGAAAAAGACCTTCTGATTATTACTGCTGATTTTGTAGAATGTACCACATCATACCGATCAAACACGTCTATGACACAGCCATACATTTCAAAACAAGCTATGAGGTATAAAGTAGTCCTTAGCCAAATCGCCAACACTGTTGTACCGTTTGACCTGAAGACTTTGCATAATACCCATACCATCATTTCGGACTAAGATTGACCGACTTTTTGCATATGAAGGCAGTGTGAAATATGTACAAACCTCATTTTGCAATAAATGAATGAAATCTGCGTTGAAAAATAGATGTTGGTATTCGACCGACAGGGTAGGCCAAAACCTTTTCAACAGTAACTTCATCTCGTACATTTGCCAGGGCTAAAACTCTACGAAAGACAAGCTCAGATTGATATGGGCTTTTATCATATTGCTATATCGACATTTAAGATTCTATTAAGAGATTTATGAGATTTCTTTCGAAATAATGTACTAACTTACCATATTTTTACATGAAATTTACCGATTTCGGCACCAAAGTGACTAACGTTATGACGTCAAACCGCTGACATGACGTCATTTTCATAGTCCGCTTTCCGCGTTGTAACAAAGACTTGTGGGTAAGACTTGAAACCAAACTAGTAGTGTCATATGATTTTTGTGTAGTGTCATATAATATTTATGTAATGGCATTTTGACACTCCCAGAGAGGATTTATGTGATGTGTGATTTTAATGATGAATTCGATTCAACCAGAATAATTGCATTACATCAAATAAATTATCATAGGTTGTGTTATGAAGCCTATGCTAGTAATCAAATTTGAAAACAGTTCAAATAGTACAAGACCAATGCGAACCAGTGCTGGACGTTCCGTTGTTGAATTAACTTGCTTTAGACACGCTCAATGGCATTACCATTAGACTGGTCGTAATGCTTTTTCTGCAGACAAAAATCTTAATATGGCGTGTCGATTCGACTGAGCCTGTCAATAATATTTTAAATGCCGCAAAGCGTCAGTCTGACTATGAAAAGTTTAGTTTACTCTCCATAAATAATTTCAATGAAAAGGCGCTGTATCATTCAGTTTGTATTGCTAAATATATGCTGAATTTACAAAAGGAACCTGGTTCTGATGCCTCACACGAGTCTGAGCATGATGTTGCTTTTCATTAACTCACAGAAAGTCTAAACGATGACATTTCTTCCAGAACAGAAGAAATTGAGAGCAATTATACAACTGCTAAACTGCAACGCAAACTAGAAAATCACTTAGGTGATTCCATGGCTGTAAACACTCAAAGAGAACAGGGTATATTAAACATGATTTCCAGTAGCTCGATCAGTATTTTCGAGGCTTCGCGCTGCCATGCCCCCAACATGATCAGACCCTTCACGATGCTTCAAACAATTTGAGAAGCAAATTTGGATCGTTGGAAATTTCAAATGATTACTATACATTTGCATCAGACGTTTCCATCTCTACAGCATCACAATTTATTCCTAGCTCTCTGATTAATTGTCTTGCCTAGTTCATAGATGACAATTGTTTTCACATAGAAGATAATTACAAAGAACTCTCAAGTTAAACAGTACGGAAATGTATTGCTTTAGGTGAGTGTATGATATCTCTTCATAAAATCCAGTACACACCTTTTACTTTAGCATTAGCCCTTCAGCTGCATCAAGAACATGGGTTGAAAAAGCTTATTTCACATCGCTCTTGCACATCGTACACTGATGTGAGATCTTCTGGCGACTTCTGCAAATCACGAAATTATCAGATCCCAAAACGTCGATCTAAATACAGAACTAATTGACAGCAGAAATGCCTCGAGATGTCAGAGACAGTAGGCTATAAAAACCCGGTGTAGACCTTTGACCGTGTAGACCTTTGACCAACAGCTTTATACAAGTGAAGTGGTCAATCTTCCAAGCGCACGTGGTAAGGTTAGGTGGATTCCACCATAATGCTTGCCTGTCATGACGCATTCGGTGACCTTAATGCGAATGTAATAGATATCTCAAAAGTTCTTATATCCTTTTATGGGGACAACTTTCTCCATTGATTTCTACTAGTATTGTTCTAAAGCATCTCCAAATTTTGGGAAATGTTTTTACGAGCCGTAGATGTAATGGTCATTCAAGTCAGAGCAGAGTGTGATGGAGATTGGACTTTACATCTACAATCGGTGTCTTTTATGTTGCTATATTTTTTCATTGCAAACAAGACAAATTATTCCAGGTGGCAATGGCTTATTTAATTGACATGCTGAATCTCCCCGAAAACATGTCTATGGCCACAGAGAAGACTATAATCAAGGATCTGACGGGACGGGGAGGTATAGTCAGATTGACTGCGCAAAAATCTGCTCTTCTTCGATGGACATTTACTAGGCACATTTTTGCAAGGTACGCCTCTGAGATAAGGAAAAGGTCTGGAATTGCTTTGGCCTCCGATATTGATCATGAAGATAATTGACATACAGCGATGAAACGCGATGAGCATGTAACTGATCTCATAATATGTCAGATCCATTCGACATTGAAGCATGCCCCAAATCCCTTATTAACATTGCCATGGGTTTGCATGCCAGTAAGAAAGTTGATGATTCGCTCCTGAGAAGAGTAGAACCTGGACAAATATCGTTTCAGTCTTTTATGAATGGTTGTTTCAATGACAACGAAACTCGCGATTTTTACTCTCCAATTTCTAAATCCTCACTCAAAACATTTGACGATATGACCTTAATGTGATAAAAAGAATATCTCACTCGTGTTTATTTATTAGCACTTGTAGTAAACTTGTTAACTAAGCTGAATATGCTCGCCAAGGCTCTATGTACAACACACTGTAGTTGCGTTACATCGTTGTTTTTCTAGCCAGATAAACGTAGCCAGTGATGTAATCGATAAGATCATTTTCTGATATATCTAAACTTCTTGACCTTTGGTTGTTTAACTTTTCTGTGAAAATAGACTACGGATGACATATGTAAACAAAAATATATACTTTAGCAGACACGTAAGCTTGAAAAATGTCACATTCATTAAATAAACACTAAATTAATTCAAAATTTATTTTCATACAAATCTTAAGTTTTTCATTAAATGAAAGCTGATACATAGGCCTTTCATTTCATAGCAAATTTTGCTGAAACCATCATTAGGGAATTATTCACAATCGTTCACCGGTTAAAAAATTAAAATTAAAGAACTTGGAAAGCCTCCCTTTTTTCGTGATTTTACAAAAAACTGAAACAATGGGAAAACTCTACGACAGGGCAAAATTGAAAGAATAATGTTTAATCTATCCATATGTTGACTTTCAGCCGTGAGGTAAGTTGGTCCATTAAACTCTCAAAATAAGCGACTTTTCTTGATGTGTACTATATCCAATGTTTTCAACTCTGTATATAAATTATACCTGCGATTGTTCTATATGTACATTATTGTTCTAAATTACTTTTAAAAGAAACATTTTTAAAGAAAGTACTATTACGTAAATGGTTAAGCACCCTGCTAGTAAATAAATTTACAAAACATGTCATAGCACAGGTTTTCTTAAGGTATCAATTTAAGTCTTAGAAACAGAAATAATATATTAACTTCATTTTTAACATTATTTCAGTAATGCTACAATTGCAAATTGTCCTACAAATGCATAACTTCAGCCCCGGCAACCAGCTCATTTTCCCGAAAAGATAATGAAGAGAAATTAACCTGTCTGACAATAATATTCTGCAGTACAATCACCGGTTTCAGCAGACTGGCCCATCAGTTGGCAATATTTTCCACTAGAACAATGGGTACATTCCAATAGCTGTGGAAAACCTGCTGTGGGTCCAAAGGTACCGGCAGGGCAAGGCTGGACATCAGCACCTGTGCCCTCGGGGCAGTAATATCCCATAAGGCAGGCGTCTGCTCTATTTTTATTGGTACAAGAGAACCGTGCATGGCATGTGTAGCAGATGGAAGCTCATTTATGGTTGGTGTATGTCCCGTTTGGACAGAAAATGTTTGAAGTTGGACAGTAAGAACCAGCTGGACGTATGTTCCCTGTAGTACCATCTGTGGGAGCATTTACTGGGGCATTCTTTACACAATAGTAACCTGTTTAGAGAAGGAACAAAATTTACCCTTTCCCAGGTGGATTTAACCCTTTCCCTCATTTAGAAGCTTTGCAATGCCTCTGCAACAGACGCCTTTTTGAAAACATTGCAACAAAGGAAGAAATTGCTCAAAACAGGACAATTATTGTAAATAATAGTACACAATTAATTCTTCTTTTGCCATGGGATGTATCCTTTCCCGTTAATTGGGGCCACATGTCCGGCTAATACATCTGACCTGTGACCCGACGCTTATTGGTTAATCGCGATTGGTTAAATCGATCACGTGACTAATTATCTAACGCATCTGTTTATCGCGCGGTTACCTTATCGCGCACTTGCGATTTGGATTGAAAGAGAAAACACGAGATCGTATTTATCTTTGAAATTGATTTTAAATCAATATTTGTTTCGTGTTTTTGTGAACTAGGAGGAAATAATTGAGACGAGGAGTGTTTTGACCAAACACCTTACCTAAAAAAGAATACGCAAGTATGCTATTTTGTTGTTTATGTCGATTATAGATTGCTTTCTTTGTCTCTAGTCTGATTACCTTTGTTTCATCTCAATGGCAGACCACGTGTTGTTGTATTTGGTCACAGTTATACCAAACATCTAAGCCATTTCGCAAAGGAACGTTGTATGGGCAGAATTCTCTCGAATACAGATATATTTATTTATGGTTTTGGTGGTTTAAGATTGAAGAACGATTTATTCCGTAGACTGCATAAATTGGATAGGAAATTAGTAAAATCGGATGTTGTTGTTCTTGACTTGGGTTCGAACGACTTGTGCGACGAATATTACAGTCCTGCTTTATTTGTGCGCGACTATTTGTCATATGTAAATTTCTTGCAGACAGGCTTGGGTGTTCAAAAAGTTGTTATTTGTCAGCTGCTGCCTAGACTGGTCACTCCTTATGAAGAATATAATGATCACATCATTTTGGCAAATAGGAGGTTGGAACAGCAGGTCATTAATATGGACATCACATTTTGGAAACACAGGTGTGGTCTATGGAACCCAACGGTGAATGTATATGATGTAGATGGTATTCATTTGTCAATGGATAATGGTTATCCAAAATACTTTCGAAGCATACGTGATTGTATTGCGAGAGCATTAGCTGTACATCTTAACCTATAGTTAATCTGTAAGTTATTCAAACGGCTATAATTCAATTATGATATATTTGCGGATAGTTATGTTTTTCATTTGCATCCAGCTGAAATCTTGTCTCGTAGTGTATGGGCTAATTTAGCCTCGTGGTAAAGAGGCCCCACAGTGAAGGGGAATACGCTCGAAATTGTCTTATGGTAAAAATACTAATTTAACCTCACAGTAAATAGGCATTTTCTAAATTTGTCTTATGGTAAAAGGACTAATTTAGCATCACAGTAAAGGGGCATATGCTAAAATTGTCTTATGGTAAAAAGAGTGGCATATGATTCTATTGATTCCATAGTTGCATTTGTAAAGAGGTTTGGGAAAGGCGCTTTAATGGCTAAAACTGATATTAAGGATACATTTCGCTCACCCAGATGATTATAACCTGCTTGGCTTCTCTCTGGAAATAGATGGGAAAACTATATATTTCTATGATAAATGTTTGCCAATGGGTTTGAGCATTTCTTGTCAGACATTCGAAAGATTTAGTACTGCCCTCCAGTGGTACATGGAATACAAGTTCAAGGCTTGGATGAGTCAGTCATGTAATTGATGATTTCTTCTTTATTGGCTCAAAGAATGATACTATGTGTTGTTATCATTTACAGCAGTTCATTAATATTTGTGGTGAATTATGTATTCCAATTAAAGATGAAAAGACAGTGCCTCCCACTACTGTTATCACCATTTATGGTATAGAGGTTGATTCAATAAGCATGATATGCAGACTACCTCAAGATAAGATTGAAAAGATATTGCTCAAACTCAATTACTTTAAATGCAAAAAGAAGGCGACTCTTAGAGAGTTGCAGTCTTTATTGGGTTTACTCAATTTCGCTACAGCTGTTGTTGTTCCAGGCCGTACATTTTTGCGAAGATTGTACAAAGCGCGTCAGTTAGCGCCAATCCTAGACGCTTATCCCACGACTGTGCCACAGGTCCTCTTAAACATTTAAACATGACAGCTAGAAGAGTTCTGGCAGCTTTATTGCGTCCTAGCTCACGCCGAGAATATAGTAAATGCTGGATTAGGATGACAGCTTACTTCGCTGGAAAGGGGGCAAATCCAGCTCTACCATTACAATCATGGCAAATAGTTAATTTCCTGGCTTATTTATTTGAAAAAAATTATGCTTCAAGTACAATCCTGTCGCATGCATCCGCCATTTCTTATATTCATCAGTATTTAGGTTTTCCTAGTAATACAGATTCATTTCTTGTTAAGAAATTCCTTAAAGGAACTGTGAATTTGGCCAGCACAGTCGATTCAAGGTTACCTATAACTTTGGCTATTTTCAAGAGCATTCTTGATGCTATTCCTAAGGCAATTGTTTGGCGTACAGATCAGGTCTTGTTAAGAGCATTATTTTCAATGCTATTTTGTATGTTTTTGAGGATGGGTGAAGTTTGTGTCACAAGGGGAAATAACGCTTCCCGAGTCATCCAAAGAAGGGATGTAACCCTAATTGGTCAGAATAAATCTGTTGATACGATTTCAGTTTGTATGCGACACTTTAAACATAAGAAAGATTCATCTCCTGTAACTTTGCATTTAGAAAACAAAACGATGGACGGTTTTAACCCCGTTAAATGTGTTCAAGAGTATTTCAAACTCTTCAAACATGCATCACCTTTATTTCCTTTATTTCAGTTCATTGATGAAACGCCAGTTTCATATAATTATGCTGCTGAAAAACTAAGGGTCATCATAATATTTCTTGGTCTGGACCCGACCAAGTACAAACCTCATTCATTCCGGATTGGGGCTGCGACAACAGCAGTCCAGATGGGGATGTCTGAGGATTGTGTAAAAAGGCTCGGGAGATGGCATTCAAATGCAGTTCAAAACTATATTAGGCTTCCGCATTTACAATTATAAAGGGAGAGGGCAATGCAGTGCATTATATGTACCTTGTATGTTACAGTAGAATCATGTAAAATGTATTTAAATTTTTACATCACATCAAGTAATGTCAGTGTAGGCTGGTTACTACTAGTTGCAACAATTTCTTTGGCCTACAGGTCTTTGCAAACAAACAACTTAAATTGTTAATTCCAATGTTGACAGACTCATGTAATATGTCAGTGTAGACTGGTAATACAAATTGCCTTTGGATATCATTTGGGATGTTTGTTTGTATTACTCGGCAATATTAGTCTAACCCTTACCTCGGCACAAAGACAACCTTGTATAGAAACAAACATGCATTTCTGATGAATTCCGTCTGTGCAGACTTGATCAGACGTGTGTTTGATGTGGATGCATAATATATAAGAGGCCGGCACTAACTTTTCCGATAAGATAAGTCAACGGCTATTGCTTTGCTGTTAGTTAATTTGTTTTAATGCTAAAGTTCCGTTCAGTCTCATTTGCGGTCCTTGGATGGACATAGTGTGGCAGGTGTTTGTAACCCATCTTCAATGAGAAAATGTATGTTAACCAAATTACGTCATTTTATTGCTAATTGTGTATGTGTTAATATGTTCTAGTCAGTATAGCTAGTCACTATGCAATAAAATGGCATTTACACACACCCTAGTTTTTCGTCTTCATACTATTTTCATATTGAACAATCTGCGGTCCGCATGTGAACTGAAGTGAAGCAAACATAAAAGCAATTTCTTCTTTTGACACAATGTTTTCAACTTTTTTCAGTTATTATAACTACGTTTATAGAGCTTTTCCAAAGATACTTTCAAAGTCGTCTGCTGCAGATTTGTTGTATGTGGGATAGGGTTGACACATCAGCAGCAGACAACTTTTGAAACATTGTGATAAAGAAGAAAGTGCTCATTGTTACCACTTACAATAAAGATTTCAACTCTATTAAATAATTACACTTTAATTTATTTAATTTTCCGAATTCTTATGCAGAAGTTTTAAAAGTCATCTACTACAGAATTGTTGGAAAGAATTAAACCAATTGATAATGAACAATAATTGAGCAGTGCTGTAAGAAAACCAAACTTTTTACAACGGATTTGATTTGGATATTTGACCCTTTCCCTCATGTAGACACTTTCAAATGCCTCTGCAGCAGATGAGTTTTGAAAACATTGTAGCAAAAGGATAAATCACAAATAATGACGAAAATATCAATGCTTTGTTGAACAACAGAGTAAAAGACGTTATTCAGTAGTCACATGGCAACTTGTTGCGGGAAATAGGTGGATTTATAGACAAGATAAGTTATCCAAGCTGTTCTGCCTCTTCTAGTAGTATTTCTTATTTAGACGCTCTGAAATTCAAGCGTTAAAGTAACGAGGAGCAATTAGAACATAATTCCAAGGTTATTGCCAGGTGGGAAACTCCCGAGCCAAAATGTATAGTTGGATCTGACAACATAAAGGAATAGACTTATCTTTATCTAGAATTGTCAAAAATGCCCTTCAGTAAATTTCAAACTGGTGAACATATCAAAATTAATTCAAGATATTTCAGAAGATAGTATGATCTTTCAGCATGGCTTAGCGGGCATATTTTTATCTCTGTGTGTGTATTAATTAATCGTAGTTTAATCTGCTCATATTTTCTTGAAAAATACTATGGAAGTTTTTCTGTTACTCAAGACGTTAAACATTATTTTGCATCTATATAATGACTATATCTTATTCATATCATTGTTTTCACATTATAGTGAAGGCTAGCAAATTCATATGACCTCCAGGTAATCAAACCTTAGAATCTTTGGGATCAATGTAGATCAAGTTCAACCTGTGCTCTACAGTTTTCTTATGTCAGAGCAGCCTTTGAGAAATATCTGACAAACAGTTTAAAGGTAAACAATCAAAATATCAAGTGTAAGAAAGTGTGCATTACCTTGTAAACAGTCACCCGCAACATCCAATCACAGTACTTGCTAGGTGTACATGCTAGACAGTCACTGAAAGCAGTTCTTGTAGTATTTGGCTGTTAAGTTCCAGCTGAGCAAGCTGTAGGTTGATGACTAGCTGTCGGACAATTAGATCCACTGGGACACTGGTCACCATAGCTTTTGCCCACTGGATTAGCTTCCTCTGATGCATTGTTACAGTAATATCCAGCCAGACAGTCTCCAGAAGGCATTGTGAGCCCTGCGAAGTCGCAGTATTGGCCAGGGGGACAAGTAGTGCAATCGGCTTGGGCTGAGGGTTGTGAGGCACGACCATAGGTGCCTTTTGGACGGTTGACAAAGTTTGGTAATGCAACCACACATTAAGAGCCCTGTGGGCAAGCTCCACCATTGGATGACAGGTTTGGTTCTGTGGCTCCATTTGTGCAATAATATCCAGCGAGACAAACTCCTGTAGGTTCAACAAAGTTCTGTGTCTGTATATTGTATATTGGTATAGTCGGACCTGAAATAATTATTATGAAACTAGACATTTAGTTTTGTCACAAGGGCAACTTTGTGTAGTCAGACCTAAAATAACTATTATGGAACTAGACATTTAGCTTTGTCACAAGGGCAACTTTGTGTTGTCAGACCTAAAATAATTAGTATGGAACAAGATATTTAGCATTGTCACAAGGGCCACTTGGTGTAGTCAAACCTGAAATAATTAGTTTGGGACAAGAAAGTAAGCTTTGTCACAAGGGCATTTTGGTGTAGTCAAACCTGAAATAATTAGCATGGAACAAGATATTTAGCTTTGTCACAAGGGCCACTTTGTATAGTCAAACCTGAAATAATTAGTTTGGAACAAGAAAGTTAAGCTTTGTCACAAAGGCAACTTTGTGTAGTCAAACCTGAAATAATTAGCATTGAACTAGATATTTAGCTTTGTCACAAGGGCAACTTTGTGTAGTCAGACCTGAAATGATTAGTATTGAACAAGATATTTAGCTTTGTCACAAGGTCAACATGGTGTAGTCAGACCTGAAATTATTATTATTGAACTAGATATCTAGCTTTGTTCCTAATATTCTTTTTTATTGCTTTGATAAGTTTAAACAAATTACAGCTGCTTTTAATCCTATCTCCAATGCAAATGCATTGTGATACATCTGCATCAGACGACTTTTGTAAATATTGTGCCAATAGGAGAAATCAACTATATTCAATATTCCCTTTTTTTTCTGGTATTTTTTATTGATTGATTGTGGTTTAACGCCGTTTTCAACAATTTTTCAGTCATATCACGGCGACCAGTTCACCTACTCATGCATTTCCTGGTTTTCTTAAACCAGTACACCACACAACATACCTTCCAAACAACTGGCTGCTTTTCCACATAAACTATTAAACAGCCCATTGCTAGAAGACGAATGATGCAGGTCACAATGACTTTTGTCAAATGTCGGAAAGAGTGTTGGCTAAGCTTTGATTCTAACTCACAACCCCTGGATTGACAGCCCCATCGCTACCGACTGAGCTACCGGGTCTCGGCTGGTATGTTCGAAGCAGTCGACTATTTTAACAAGTACGGAGACACATTGGCATACTCTTACATGTGACTATAAGAATATTTCAGAGTCATGGTGCTTGAACAGCAAGTAGCCTTAATTTTTTCATATTTATAACTGTTTAACTGAAACAAAATTTTCAACTTTGTTTTGAAAATTGGAAAATTTTCTACAGTTTTGAAAACAACGTTGGATAACAGAAATTGCCTGCTGGAAAGACATCAGAATTGTCAGTATCTGTGAAAATGTTAAGTAATATGTTAATTCAGTAATGCGACAGAGAAGAAACATCAAACACAAATTATGAGCGTTTCCTCCCTTTCTCACAATATTTTTTTTAAGACAATGCAACTCAATTATTTACTCTTTACTTAATTCAGACAGTATTTTGATGTCTTTGCAGAAGGAGACATTTTACACATTGAGTGAAAAGGAGAAGTTGCTCATATTTCCAATTATCACGATTTTACAGTTTTTTATCATCAGATTCTTTTAAAGCAGAGGACTTTTACCCTTTCCAAAAAAATAGACGGTTGCTGACGCCTCTGCAGCAGGCCACTTTTGAATTTATTATGGCAAAAAGAAACATTGCTCATAATAAGCAATTTCTCCATTTTGCCACAAAGATTTCAACTCCATTCAATGATCACACTTCCAATTATTGAGATTTTCCATGTCTTTGCCCAAATGTTTTCAAAGTCGTTTGCTGCAGATTTGTTGTATGTGGGATTGATTTAAAGATAACCGATCCAGTAAACTACTGTTACTCCATATTCTCCTTACTTTCCAGCAGGACAAGCCAAGCAGTCTGTTTGTACTGTGTTGTCTTGATAGACCCCAGCTGGACACTGTGATGGTGTTCCAGTACCTCCAGGACAGAAACAACAGGCTTGACACAAGTAGTTTGGACCCGCAGTACAATAATATCAAGCAGAACAAAGTCCGGTGAGTCTGCCAAAGCTTGAACAATAGTACCCAGCTGTATAGGTCACAGTTTGTGGGGTAAATATTCCCTGTGTTGGATGAGAAGGAGCCTGCGGGGCAAGGTGTTGGTGCATTAGATCTGGCTACACAATAATAGTAAGCAGTACACAGCGTGTAATTGGGTGTGGTGGTACCACCTTGGCAGTAATAATCTGTAATAATAAAACGCATTGTAAGTCCTGAAAGATCCAACCTGACCAGTGCTCGAACCTTAGACCTTTTGATCTAAGTTGAGCGCTCTACCACGTCGCTATAAACGCTAACTATATAGCAAGGCAGTATAAGTGTCGCCATATACATATCCATTTCTTGAATCTAAGAATGTTGTGAAACTTTCTTGAGGCTTTTCCTTATACATATACCTCTCATTTCACACATACAAATAATAAGAAGCAGATATCTTTGAAGTTCTATAAATCAAAGTATAACTATTGAATAAAGTTGAAAACAATGTTGCAAAAGGAATTTTGTAAGAGGAACTTTCATGTAAAGTTAAGAATTGAAAACATTTTGGGAAAAGGAGTAAAAGGGTATTTTAAGCAATTCCTCTTATTTCGAAAAGTAGTCTGCCGTTAAGGCAACAAATGGGGAAAGAGTTGTTTCCTATAGTAACTATCCTACCTAATTTTTGAACTTCTCTTTTATGCCATTGATGAGTTTTGCTGAAGAAATTTTGATGACCCTGTCCATCATTTGACAAATCTGCAGCAGAGGATATTAAAAGTATCTGGGCAAAGTTATAGAATACCTCTAGAAATAATAGTTTAATTGTTGAACAGAGTTGAAAACATTGTGACCACATTGTTTCCAATAATAGACTGCTGCAGAGGCATCGGAAAGCATGTGTATGTAGGAAAGGGTTAATTTCTTTAAAACATCATTTAACAAGAAACCGCTGAAGACGGTAAGGCTGGATTGTCGGCAATTTGACCTTGAAAATCAACAAACCAAGGTCAAGGTCAAAGTAACCATAGAAATCAAAAGAACTTGTTACTGGTTACCTTCAGGCAAAGTTTCAAGTTTGTAACCCTTTCCAGTGCTGAGATTTTGCCTCAACCTTAAACTTTAACCAAAATGTTGACGGACAGACGGACGGACATCGCCAATCTATAGACCGGAATTGCTAGAGCAATCCGGCCAAAAATAGTTATTTGCTTGGTCAAGATAGTTCATTCTATTCCTCAGATGCATTCGGTTTGATAGAAATAATAAGAAGCAGATATCTTTGAAGCTCTATAAATCAAAGTACAAGAGGAAGTTGATGCAACGCAATCCACACTGCAGTGATGCATAACACTTACATTATAGAAGTTGAAAACAAGAGGGCCATGAGGCCCTGGAATTGCTCACCTGAGAATGGGCTTTTTAAGACTTAACTCTTATGCCAATGGCAATATCATCAAGACAAACTTTGTCACAAAAAGTCAAAAATGAGATCTAGAAGTGTTAACTGGATTGCTCTACAATTTGGCCTAGTGACCTAGTTGTTGACTTGACCTGACCCATAACTAAACTTGGCCTAGATATCACTTAGACAAATAATCTGACATAGTTTCAACATGCTCAAGCCAAAAATGTGGCCAAAAATGTGGCTTCCAGAGTGTTAACAATATTTTTCTTAAATTTGGCCTAGTGACCTAGTTTTTGACCGGACATGACCCATAATCAAACTTGTCCTAGATATCATCAAGACAAAGTTTCAACATGATCAAATTTAAAATGTGCTAACAAGATTTTCATTAAATTTGGCCTAGTGACCTAGTTTTTGACCCGACATAACCCAGTTTCGAACTTGGCCTAGATTTGATCGAGATATATGATATGATATTTTTAAATGATAAATTTGAAGACAGTGAGTTCCAGCTGAATGATTATAATCTGTTCAGAAGAGACAGAGCTACAAATGGTGGTGGTGTAATATGTTACGTTAAGTGCAAATACCATAGCATACAAAGACATGACTTAGAGAGAGATAACATAGAGGCAATTTGGCTAGAAATCAAAAACACCAAACAAAAACCATTCATACTTGGTAATATATATAGACCTCCATCTGCAAACAATGACTGGATAAATGAAATGGAAATATTACTAGAAACTGTATACACTGAAAATAAAGAAATTATATTAGTTGGAGATTTCAACTTTAACTTTTCAAACTCAAAATGTTCAAATTCATCTTGGAATGCTGTTACAGATGCATTTAATTTAAAACAACTTGTGCAAATTCCAACACGAGTAACCAATCACACCTCAACAATAATAGATCATTTATATACAAATACACCTTGTAATATTATAAATGTTAAAGTACCAAAAATATCTCTCAGTGACCACTATCCAATCTGTTTCATTCGAAAGTTGAGTTGCAGTAATACTTCAGGACCTCTTCACAATATTATAAATTACAGAAATATTAAATCTTTCGATGAAAACAAATTTAATACTTGTCTCAACAACCAGATTTGGTCCATTATTGAAATTTATGATGATGTTGACGATTCTCTAGACTGTTTTATCTCTATGTTTACAGATGTTCTTAACACACATGCACCTCTCAAACAAAAGCGTGTCAAACACAATAACCTCCCAGACTGGTATAATGCAGAAATTGGATGTGCATCAAGACAACGTGATAAGGCAAAAACACAAAATAATATCAGTGAATTCAAATACTGGCGCAACAAAACAAAAACTCTGATATCCGAAGCGAAAAAGTCTTTCTATACAAAATCAATAAACCAAAATAAACAAAATCCCAAAAAACTTTGGAAAAACCTAAAAGATATTTCGGGAAAGACAAAAACCCACCAGTCAAACATCATTACAGACAAGTCTGAAAATCCTGTGGAGGATGCCGAGTTAACAGCAGAAATTTTCAATACTTATTTTACTAATGTATTCAAAGATGCACCAAATACTCCGTCTTCTGCACTATCTCCAATTGATAAATCAAAATTACAAAAATTTGTACAAGATTGCATGCCAAATTCTCCAACACAATTTCATATTCCCCCAATAAAAGAATTTTTTTTACTAAAACAACTAGACACTAGATGCAACTAAATCCACAGGACTTGACGGCCTAGGTCCCAAATTTCTAAAATTAAGTGCTAAGATCATATCAAAACCTATTACATACATTTTCAACCAAAGTATATCAAACTGTGAATTCCCTTCATTATTTAAACAAGCAAAGGTTATTCCGATCTTTAAGAAGGGAACTAAATCTGACACCAGTAACTACCGCCCGATTTCAATATTACCTGTATTATCAAAAATTCTAGAAAGACATGTGAGTGATCACTTGAAGACATATCTTGAAACAAATTCTCTCATTCATAACACTCAATCTGGATTCAGATCAAATCATTCTTGTGAGACAGCGCTTACAGCAATAATTGACACATGGATTGACGCAATTAATAACAAAAAAGTAATAGGAACTGTATTTCTTGATTTAACCAAAGCATTTGATTTAATAAATCATCCCCTCCTTTTTAACAAACTGTTTGAATACAACATAAGAAACAAAGCCCTGGAATGGTTTAAATCCTATTTTGACGAAAGATCCCAGAAAGTGTCAGTTGCTGGCAAACTGTCATCATCTCTTCCAATTACATCAGGTGTACCACAAGGCTCAGTGCTAGGTCCTATCCTCTTCATACTTTATATTAATGACCTACCAATGCAATTACACGCCTCATCAACTGACTTGTTTGCAGATGACACAACTTTAAGTGCAGTTGGGCTTAATGTGAATGAAGTCATTCAGTCTCTTCAAAGTAGCCTAAATACCATAGATGAGTGGTGTCAGAGAAATTCAATGATGCCAAATCCACAAAAAACAAAAGCTATGATAATTTCACCTACTAATAATATAGGAAAATCACTGGAATTCAATAATAACAATAACCTTGTTCTTCACAATCACAGCATTGTTTTCTCTGAAGTCGAAAAACTACTAGGCATACAAGTTGACCATAATCTCAACTGGAAAATCCAAGTTGAAAAAGTACTCAAAAAATGCAATTCTTTACTTTACCTTCTGCTTCGAATTAAATGCTTCCTCAATATACATGCGCGGAAACTCTTTTACAATGCCTACATTTTGCCTCATATTGATTATTGTTGTACAATTTGGGGTAACTGTAGTGACAAACTTTTAAGCAATATATATAAATTCCAAAAAAGAGCTGCACGAACTATCCTAGACAAGACATATGACACACCAAGTGAGGAACTCTTTCAGGAACTTAAATGGATGAAATTTCACGATAGAATTACATACAAAAAGGCTATACTTGTGTACAAATCCCTTAAAAAAGAATTCCCAGAATACATGACTAATCTATTTACATCATCAACCAATACAAATTTAAGATCTGCCGCCCAGCATACACTTAGCATTCCTAAACCTAGGATAGAATTTTTTAGAAAATCTTTGACCTACTCAGGACCAAAAATATGGAACCAGATTCCACTACATGTCAGGAACTGTGAAAATTTAAAGAAATTTAAATCCACATATCTTTCCTGGTGGCATAGTGGTGGACATCTTTTACTCAATTAAACTCTCTCCCATAACAGTGCTGGTTTCCTGAATGCAACAGTTGTCTACATGAATATGTGCATGATACCTTATAATATTATATGTAAAAAAAATTGTAAATGTTTTAACAGAGGCCCACAGGGAAGACTGGGCATGCCCAACTGTGCAGCCTCTATAAATAAAGTCTTTATTATTATTATTGTTATTATTATTATTATGATAAACTTTCATGAAGATTGGATGCAAAATGTTCCCTCTAAAGTGTTAACAAGCTAATGTTGACGACGGACGACGAACGACAGACAAAAGGCGATCACAAAAACTCACCTTGAGCACTTTGTGCTCTGGTGAGCTAAAAACCAGTTATCAACTGAGGAGCATATTATATCATATTATAAGATAAATTTGTGAATTCCACATACACTTTTCAAGATGTTTGTCAGACCACAAAACAGACAATTTAGGATGTGCACGCAATAGCACGTCATTTTTACCTTTCCCCTATTAAAGTCAACATTAGACACCTTTGCAACAATCTACTTTTAAAACAATGAGAAAAGGGTTAAATCGCCGAAGACATGAGTTTTCTTTTTTTCTCAAAATGATATTAGTTTGGCATCCTAATCATATAATATTTCAACAAATGTTAAAATGTAGTCCAATATTTATAAATTAGACCACCCTCGAAATATTATATCAGCTAAACGTTAAATTTCATTTATATAATATCAGCTAAATGTTAAATTTCATTTAAATTGTTGTATAATTTCAAACTTAATTTCGAACATAAACTGAGCCCTACAACATGTTAATTTATTGTAATTCTTTCCTTCCTTTGAACTACTCATGTTTTAAAATTATGTTATGATGAGTGCATAACAATATGCACTCATATGTGTCAATGGTGCATAACAATATGCAGATCGCAAGCAAAATGAAGCTGCTGAGACTGTGTCAGATATACAGCAGTCTAGAAACTGTGTCTCAGTTGACAGAGTATGGGATCTTTTATGTCTGAATCCAGACAACCACCATCCTGTCACAGCAAGTTTTGGGTCATGAATCAGGGCAAAATCAGCAACTTTAATCTCATCAAAATATCAAGTATTCCAGCACCAAGCCTACACCTCCAGTCAGATTTTATTCTGTTCATTGTGGAAAAAGCTCTCATGCATTATTGGAAACAGGAATCTAGAGTATCATTCTTGATTCCTTCTTGGAATCATTTTACATTATTTTCCTGCTAGGATCGGATGTTTTGAAAACTAATATAAATGTTGACATATAAATTGTACACTGTCCTGTTTCAGTGACTGACCTAAATCAGTGACCTTGTTATTTTGCATAAATTATGCTCTTCCATTTGAAGAGTTTTATGGTACGTAGCAATATTTGTTGTGGTCTCAAGTTTAAACATATAAACACAGAAATGATTTTTTGGATAGGTCACAACCCTTTTTATCATGTAGAGGGTGTGCTTTAAGTGCAAAAACATCCATTTCTTCTATCTCCGTAGTGAATACAACTTGAGGAAACCCAAAATATACACATGACCATCGCCAATCGTATTTGCGATCTGATCTGTAAATTAAAACTAATTTTAGACTTTCGAAAGCCCAAATGTATGCGGTAAACGTCATCAATATTGGGTCCGTTGAATAGGCATGCGCACGAGACGTATATCGATTCTAAACTTCCGCTAAAATTACATAACTGAAAGTTTACTCCCAGCCACTCGGTAAATCTCGAAAATTCACTGCAATAACTGCGATTCAAGGGCGTAACCAGAGAAGAATGTTTTATACGCACTATCCTGTTTTTTTACAATTTACAGTGTTGATATTCTAAACATAATTTATTGCCCTGTGTTAGGCCATTAGAACAAACAAAAGATTCAATACAGAATTGGTACCCATTTTTTTTCAAGTATGTCTTATTAAAGTTTAGGCCAGGTATGTCCAATCAGGTCTTGATTCCTATGATTTACCATCATAATTCCACATATGAAAAAAGAGACAAGCATAATAATTAAAGCCAGTTTGGTTTTCTTGTATTGTTTTTGGTAAAAGACATTTTTCAATACAGTTTTAGGAATAAATTATGCATGACAACACCTAAATTATGTACCCATTGGTAGGTTGGTTGAATCTTTAAATTGTTTCGTTATTTGTACTTGTAAGACATATCATAAATAAATTATAATTGTCAAAATAAGATCAAAGATTTCCTCACTGAATGATAGATAAAAATAATTCTAAAATCATATGTATATATAATAATATTGTTTTATTTCCTATTTCTTATGCAACAAAATTCAATTATTATATTTTTATTAATCATTGACACAAAAGACAACTTAATTGATTTCTAGTTGAGTTTAAGACTCAAACAAAGTGAATTTTTTTTATTATCAGTGGAAAAGATTTGAAAACTTGCCAAAAATAGTACTTAAATGCTAACATACAATTAGAAATATTCTGTTAAATAGAAACAAATTAGTCTTTTTATGATTTTCCCATAAGACTTAATACTATTTCAAGACAAGTATTGTCTCCTGCATAATTATTTAGCCCTTTCCCACATACAACAGGAACAAATCTGCAGCAGACAACTTTAAAAACATCTTGGTAAAGAGGTGAAAATTCTTAATAAATGAAAGTATAATGAATGAAGAGTTGAAAACATTGCAGCAAATGTAGAAACGAATAATCATGACCAATTTCTCCTTTTGTAACAATGTTTTAAAAAGTCATCTGCTGCAGAAGCATCAGAACAAATACGTATGTGGGAAAGAGTTAAAATCTGTTCTATTGTGAAAATGTCTACACTGAATTTCATGGTGCAGAAAATCTCAAACCTCAATAGGATAATTGGGGGATGGAGATGATGGTTTTGTCTCGAAAAGCAACCTAACTATTTGTTTTATGTAATTGTTGTCACTGTATAGATAGTTAGGTTAAAATTCTCCATACAGTTTAAGATGTATATATGAAAATAAATAAGTTATAATTTCATTTTAGGATATATAAGATCAAATCAATTTGATAATCATAATATGTAACAACTTCTTATTCTTTCAGGTCCGTTGAAAAGGGTTTATAAGCAGTATGAAGATGACCCCACTGTTCATAAACCAAAGCGAACTGCATTGCGACACTCATCAGCAAGACAGAGTCTTTTTGACAATAATCATAATAATAATGCATCAGACCAGGACTCGGATAATGATGAATCATCAGCAAGACAGAGTCCAGTTCAAGCCTGTAACACAGAGACCTATTCAGACCAGGACTCGGATACCAATGCCACAGATTTAGTGTCACACCATACATTGTGTAACTCAGTACAAAATGAAGTACATACAAGTGATCAACATTGTGATGATTTTTCAAACAGTGAGAATGATTCCCTGGGTGATTCACCTACAGAATACAGTGACACTTTGTCTTCTGAATCAGAAGTTAATTCAGAACTTTCTGACAATGATCTGTTTGATGACGAAATGCTATGTGATGACATGGACAAACCTGTGTATTCAGAAACCGAATTAAATGCATTATGCTTAATATCTTACTTTCTACGACACAATTTATCAGGTATTGCTATAAAAGACTTGCTGGACATTTTAAGAGTTTTGTGTCCAGATTCGAGTCAGTTTAGAGATATAACATATGATAAAGTCATGTCACTGGCAGGGAATACACACTTTAAAACAGTTGATTACTGCTCGACATGCAGTCAAAAATTTCCTGAGGAGCCTAATGTGTTTATATGCAAAACAGATGGATGTGCTGGTTTACGCTATAAGGGGCAACTTCCTGCACAACAAAGAGCAAATCGTCAACCCAGAAACAGTTTTGTGTTAGCTGATGTTGAAAAACAGCTTAAATTTGTATTAGAAAGAAAAGGTGGATGGAACAGCATCCAGTACACTAAACGTAGAATTAGTGAGACAAGTATATGTACTGAAATAACTGACATCAGTGCTGGTCAATTTTATCGTTCATTATGTCAACCTGGACAGTTTTTAAGTAATTCTTGCAATATTAGTGCTCTCTTTAACACTGATGGTATTCCTTTATACAACTCATCCAATGTAAAGTTGTGGCCTGTTTTTCTTGCCATAAATGAATTGCATCCATCTTGTCGGTTTGCAAGAGAAAATATGATCTAAGCAGCAATATGGCAAGGAAAAGATAAACCACCATTTTCTCAGTACATGTGTGCATTTGGAGAACAAATGTGCAACTTGTATGAAGATGGTGTCAAAGTAAAACCATATGGTTTGACAGAAACTTTAGATGTACGTCTAGGAGTTTTTGTTGCTTCTATGGATTTACAAGCGAAAGCATACGTTCGGAACATGACAATGCATAATGGTGCATTTGGGTGTTCTACTTGTGAAGAGTCAGGCCAAAGTGTCAAACAAGGGAAAGGCTATGCAAGATGCTATCCCTACAGATCACCAGATGAACGGCCTGACATGCGCGATTCGGATGATGTTAAATATGTTAAAGGGCCTAATGCAACAGCATCAGTACGAATAAAAGGAATTTGTGGAGTGACTGGTCTTGCTGCTATGCCATGGTTTGATATTGTTATTGGTGTAATGCCAGATTATATGCACTGTGTTTTACTTGGTGTGACAAAAACCTTGATGTACAAATTCTTTTCGCCAACAAATAGTGGTAAGCCATATTTTATTGGAAAACATCTAAAGAAAATATCAAAACGTATGCAAAGTATATGCCCACCAGATTTTATTGAGTGCATGCCTAGAGATTTGGAGAAAAATTACCGACATTTCAAAGCCACTGAATTTCAGACGTGGCTACTGTTCTATTCTCTGCCTTGCCTGAACGGTTATATTGAAAACGTATATTTACATCACCTAGCACTTTTAAGTGTAGGTATTTATTTATTGCTTGGTGACCGCATTACTGAAGATGATCTTCTTAAAGCTGAAAATGTGTTGGATTCATTTTATGAACAGTTTGCTGGTTTATATGGGGAGGGGAGCTGTGGGCTCAATGTTCACAATATTGGTACGCATATGGTGTTTTATGTGAGAATGTTGGGACCTATATGGAGCTGGAGTTGCTTTCCCTTTGAAGATTGGAATGCAGCTGTACTTCAGTCCGTTCATGGCACTGGAGATGTCACCAAGCAATGTCTGCGTGTGCATGAAATACAGCTTAAGTTGAATTGTATTAATCTGGAAAGTCTGCCACATGGAGATGGACATTCTTATCTTGTCAAATTGAAAAACCGTTGTAAAACCTGGTCTGCTACATATTGTAATGAAAATGTTTCTACAGCTGGTGCATTAAAATCGTTCACAGAATTAGATGAAGATGACATTTTATACATTTTGAATGAAACTGGTTTCCAAAATATCAAGTTTTTCAAGAAATCCCTTAGAGTTCAAGTAAATGGACAGAAACTTTATTCAGAAGAGTACAACAGGATGAAAAAGCGCATTTGTAATGTAGTACGATGTAAAAATGGTCAATTGAGAAAAGTTTTATATTTTATAGTTAAAACTGATACAAACAGTTTATTGGCCTATGCCCAAAAAGTAGAAGTTCACCAAGAAAGCTTTATTTGTGAGACTAGTTCTCAGCATATTATAAGAGTTACTGAACCCAATGGGAAAGCAATATTCCCAGTTGAAGACATAGCAGAGAAAGTATTCTTTATGACCATAGATGGTCAACATTTTGTAGCATGTATGCCAAATTTGATAGGTCACAGTATTTTCAAGTAGTATCTGACATTAAAGGTCAGCAATTGCATTGAAAAATGTAAATTTAGGATGCTTAACCCTTTCTCACATACGACATTTCTGCAGCAGAAGAGTTTCTGACCGTTTCAAAACATATTGACGAAAACTTGAATATCTCCATAAATGCGAGTTAAATCATTAAATAGAGTTGGAAACATTATTGCAAAAGGAGAAATTGCTTGTTTTGAGCAATTTCTCCCTTTGCCACAATGTTTTCAAGAGCGGCCTGTTGCAAATGCGTCGGAATGCGTCTGCAAGTGAAAGCATTTTGATGCAAAGTGTCAAACAAAGCAGTTCACTTTTTTCTTAACATTGTTGCCTAAGGTGAAATTGCTCATGCTGAGTAATTTTTCCTTTAGGCACAATGTTTTAAACTTTATTTAACAATTAAGCTATATTTTATGGAGATTTTTCAGGTTTTTTTCGCTATGTTTTCAAAACATTGTTTGATAACTATTTTACTTCGAACCATCAAATTTATTATAAGCACTCAGATTTATAAATTTAATGTGAAAAGACAGGTTATAATAACTTATAAATATGTGTTTTTAAAACTTAATAACTTTTTTATCTAGGAACTTCAAACTGATGTTGATAGTTGTGTATCTTTTTCCCAGTATGTGTATACATACATGTATGTATAAAATGCTTTATATTGCAGCAAATTCATTTGTCATTTCTGTTTTGGAGTGAGGGAGCATTGCCTGAATAATTTCTGCATTATACTGTCAAACTTAATGTTTTTCATGTGTTTTCAATTTAAATAATTAAAAAAAAAGACAGCTTTATTTTTTACAAAATAATTGATGATAATAATTATTATTCAGTTCATTTTTAACGAATTTCCGATCATGGTCAGCATAATGTAGCATGAATGGTCAACCATGGTTGAAATAGTCAACTGTAACTGGCTTTATGGTGTAACATGGTTGACCATGGTGTAACATTGCCTGACCATGGTCAGCCATGGTCCTGACCATGTTTTTTCAACGGTACTTGATGGCTTTATTTTTGACCATGGTGTAACATGGTCGACCATGGTGTAACATTGCCTGACCATGGTTGACCATGGTCCTGACCATGTTCTTTCAACGGTACTTGATGGTATTTGATGGTTGACCATGATAACACATGGTTGACCGTCAAAAACCATCAAAAACCATAGTGACCATGGTCGACCATGGTCATCATTTCACCTGGGTTATTGGGCTACACTTCTAGATTGTATGTGGGGAAAGATTTATAGCTTATCGGGCTACACTTCTAGTTTGTATGTGGGGAAAGACTTATTGCTTATTGAAAGATGCAGAGATATCGGAAATGTCTGTATGTGGGAAAGGGTTAAGATAGTCTTTGAGTCCACGTTTATAACTAATTGGCTGCTAAAACTGCCAAACCTATTTTTAAAACAATCAAAAATTGTGTAAACTGTTTTAACCCCCTTTCCAACATGCTACAAATCTGCAGCAGACAACAATGAAATTGTACTTATTGAATAGAGTTGAAACACTGTGGCAAAAAGGAGAAATTGCTCATATCTGGGTAAAACATTTAAACAAGAGGGCCATCATGATCGCTCATCTGATTTAATTTTCTTTTCACTTAAGCCATATAAGCCCCACCCCCTGGCAGCCATAGTTTTCGACCAATCAACATGGCTTGAAGGAATCTGATAGAGGGTCACCCAAGGAATATTTCTACAAAATTATTTGAAAATTGACCAAACACTTTCGGAGGAGAAGATTTTTTAAGTTTTCATTGAAGCCATTTAAGGCAAAATAGCCCCGCCCTGTGGCGGCCATGTTTTTCGACCAATCAACATGGCTTGAAAGAATCTGATAAAGGGGCACCCTAGGAATATTTCTACAAAATTATTTGAAAATCGACCAAACACTTTCGAAGGAGAACATTTTTTAAGTTTTCACTATAGCCATATAAGGCAAAATAGCCCGCCCCATGGCAGCCATGTTTTTTGACCAATCAACATGGCTTGAAGGAATCTAATAGAGGGTCACCCAAGGAACATTTCATCAAAATTATTTGAAAATCAGCCTGACACTTTCGGAGGAGAAGATTTTTTAAGTTTTTACTATAGCCATATAAGGCAAAATAGTCACGCCCCCTGGTGGCCATGTTTTTCGACCAATCAAGATGGCTTTAAGGAATCTAAGGGTCATCCAAGGAACATTTCTATAAAATTATTTGAAAATCAGCCAACCAGTTTGGGAGAACAAAAATTTTGAAGTTTTTTTTCGTTTCGTTGCCATGGAAACCAGAATTCTGCATGGATAAAAAAAAATTGAAGGAATTCTGGTGAGGTTATTTAGAGGATGCTTTCTGTGAAGTTTCATCCCAATTGACCCGCTGGTTAGTGAGAAGAAGAAGTTGACGGACGACGGACGACAGACGCCGGACAAAAGACGATCACAATAACTCACCTTGAGCACTTCGTGCTCAGGTGAGCTAAAAATAAAGTGCTATATATAAATAGAAGTGTTATTGCATGGGTGCATCAGCACCAGTGCATATATTTGTTGTGTTTAGAACTATCACTGGTGCAATGGGATTGCGCATGCGCCGTGTTAATCGTCTTGATCGCGCATGCGCCGTTTTTTACTGTCTCTCTCGGATATTTCCATAGCAGTTCGTCACTAGACTGGTTCTTGTTCGAGTTTGCAATAGAAGATTAAGATAAGTGAACCAGTCTATTTTTATGCGAGTAGTTTTTTAATATTTAAAATGTAAATTAAAACCATAGTTTTTTAATAACAGGAAAATGGGACTATTTTCATAAATGCGAAGTTATTGTGCTAAATTTTGCGATTTTAAGAATATATTAAGGAAAAAGAAGGACGCGCATGCACAGACAAATGTTTACAATTATTTTGGGAGATTGAGGTCAACAAGTTATTGTGCTAAATGTTGCAATTTTAAGAATATATTAAGGGGGAAAAAAGGATGCGCATGCGCAGACAAATGTTTACAATAATTTTGGGAGATCGAGGTCAACGCGTTGGGAAAACGTATTTTTGTTTACGTATTTAACTAACAAGAGGGCCATGATGGCCCTGGATCGCTCACCTGATTTAATTTTTTTTCACTTTAGCCATATAAGCCCCACCCCCTGGCGGCCATAGTTTTCCACCAATCAACATGGCTTAAAGGAATCTGATAGAGGGTCACCCTAGGAATATTTCTACAAAATTATTTGAAAATCGGCCTCACTTTCGGAGGAGAAGATTTTTTAAGTTATCACTTAAGCCATATAAGGCAAAATAGCCCCGCTCTGTGGTGGCCATAATTTTCGACCAATCAACATGGCTTTAAGGAATTTGATAGTGGGTCACCTTAGGAACGTTTCTACAAAATTATTTGAAAATCGGCCTCACACTTTCGGAGGAGAAGATTTTTTAAGTTTTCACTATAGCCATATAAGGCAAAAAAGCCCGCCCCCTGGCGGCCATGTTTTTCGACCAATCAACATGGCTTGAAGGAATCTGATAGGGGGTCACTTAAGGAACATTTCTGCAAAATTATTTGAAAATCGGCCCGACACTTTCGGAGAAGAAGATTTTTTTTAAGTTTTCACTATAGCCATATAAGGAAAAATAGCCCCGCCCCCTGGCGGCCATGGTTTTCGACCAATCAACATGGCCTGAAGGAATCTGACATTGGGTCAATTAAGGAACATTTCTACAAAGTTATTTGAAAATCGGCCTGACACTTTCGGAGGAGAAGATTTTTATAAGTTTTTACTAAAGCCATCTAAGGCAAAACAGCCCCGCCCCCTGGCGGCCATGTTTTTCAACCAATCAACATGGCTCGAAGGAATCTGATAGAGGGTCATCCAAGGAACATTTCTACAAAATTATTTGAAAATCTGCCAACCAGTTGGGAGAAGAAGAATTTTAAAGTTTTTTTCGTTTCGTGCCATGGAAACCAGAATTTTGCATGGATCTCAAAAATTTGAAGGAATTCTGGTGAGGTCATTGAGAGGATGCTTTCTGTGAAGTTTCATCCCAATTGACCCACTGGTTACTGAGGAGGAGAAGTTGACGGACGACGGACGCCGGACAAAAGGCGATCACAATAACTCACCTTGAGCAAAGCTCAGGTGAGCTAAAAAACTATTGTTATCATATATTTATATCATATATTTAAAAGCGGGTTTCGTGTTTTTTTAATCAAACAGTATTTCTTAAGCCATAAAATGCTGATTCCCGCGCTAACATCGAATTGCTGCATCTTGCAGCAACTCTTGTTATTGAGTAGAGTTGGAATCGCTGTGGCAAAAGGAGAAATTGCTCATATCTGGGTAAAACATTTAAACAAGAGGGCCATGAAAATGTCCCTAGATCACTCACCTGATTATATATTTTTTTTCACTTAAGCCATATAAGCCCCGCCCCCTGGCGGCCATAGTTTTCGACCAATCAACATGGCTTGTAGGAATCTGATAGAGGGTCAACCGAGGAGAAGATTTTTTAAGTTTTCACTTAAGCCATATAAGGCAAAATAGCCCCGCCCTGTGGCGGCCATGTTTTTCGACCAATCAACATGGCTTTAAGAAATCTGATAGTGGGTCACCTTAGGAACATTGCTACAAAATTATTTGAAAATCGGCCTCACACTTTCAGAGGAGAAATATTTTTTAAGTTTTCACTATAGCCATATAAGGCAAAATAGCCCGCCCCCTAGCGGCCATGTTTTTCTACCAATCAACATGGCTTGAAGGAATCTGATAGAGGGTCACCCAAGGAACATTTTTACAAAATTATTTGAAAATCAGCCTGACACTTTCGGAGGAGAAGATTTTTTAAGTTTTCACTATAGCCATATAAGGCAAAACAGCCCCGCCCCCTGGCGGCCATGTTTTTCGACCAATCAACATGGCTTGAAGGAATCTGATAGAGGGTCATCCATTAGGAACATTTCTACAAAATTATTTGAAAATCTGCCAACCAGTTTGGGAGAAGAAGAATTTTAAAGTTTTTTTCGTTCCGTTGCCATGGAAACCAGAATTTTGCATGGATCCCAAAAATTTGAAGGAATTCTGGTGAGGTCATTGAGAGAATGCTTTCTGTGAAGTTTCATCGAAATTGACCCACTGGTTACTGAGGAGAAGAAGTTGACGGACGCCGCACGCCGGACGCCGGACAAAAGGCGATCACAATAACTCACCTTGAGCAAAGCTCAGGTGAGCTTAAAATAAAGTGCTATATATATAAATGGAAGTGTTTATATTGAATAGAGTTGAAAACGCTGTGGCAAAAGGTGAAATTTTTCATAATAAGCAATATTTCCTTTTTCCACAATGTTTTTTTAAGTACTCTATTCAATAAATGTAAGGTTGTCTGCTGCAGATTTGTTGAATGCATGAAAAGGTTAATATTGCAGTGTGTCTCATGAAAATTTGTTTTGTTTTACAAGTATAAGTGTTTAACGCCGTTTTCAACATTATTTCGGTTATATCATAGCAACTGTTCACTTAATCATCCAATCCTTGGTAAACAAACCAGTACTATGTTAGAAAATTTGCCTTACCAAAGGGCACTCCACCATGACCGTAGCGCCGCGACGTCTAATGCAAAACTTTAAACAAGGAACACATGCATTGCCTGTCAATCAAGGATGGGTCATGTGGGGGTTAGTACTCGAGTAAGTACTGAGTACTGGATGCTTACGGAATTATCTAGTGCTCACTTGTGTGTGTGTACTCGAGTAAGTACTGAGTACTGGATGCTTACGGAATTATCTAGTGCTCACTTGTGTGTGTGTACTCAAGTAAGTACTGAGTTCAACTTAACCCTTTCCCTCATACGGCAATTCTGCAGCAGACGACTTTGAACGTATTTTGTCAAAATATAGAAAATCTCCATAATTGAATGGATAACCTATGACAAAAAGTGGAAAACATTGTCGCAAAAGACGAAATTGCACGTTTTGTGCAATTTCTTCTTTTGTCACTATGTTTTCAAAAAGCCGTCTGCTGTAGAGGTGTCAGAAAGCGTCTATATGAGGGAAAGGGTTAAAGTACACACAAGTACTTTCCGAGTACAGAATTTTTAAAATTATTATTATGCGGTATAAAACTGTCTAAATGTAGACAATGATGAGTCACAAATAAAAAAACAACATGATACGTTATTCAAAATAGCATTTCATACACTAGTGTGGAAGTATTGATAAGTACTGGAGAGTACATATACTCATAATTTAAGACAAGTACGGAGTACTTGAAAATTGGTACTTGAGTAAGTATGCGTATGAGTAGCACATCCCTGCTGTCAATATGTCAGTTAAAACTCTTTTCAACATACAGAAGCTTTCTGACGCCTCTGCGGAAGACGATTTTTAAAAACGTAATGAGCAATTTTGTCTTTTGCCACTATGTCTTCAACTCTATATAATCATTTATTAAAAGAGATTTGTTACTTTTTGCTAATTTGTTTCAGTATTATGCTGCAGATTTGTTTTATATGGGAAAGGCTTAAAGCAAAAGCGTGAAAGGTTGATGGACAAACAGACAAATACATGTAGGAAAAGTGTCTTTCCAATGTGTCTCGCTCAGGTGGCACAAAAACTATTTTATTTATAAATAATAACCCTTTCCCACATATAGATGCTTTCAGACGCCTCTGCAGCAGGTGACATTTGAAAACATTGTGGCAAAAGGCCCGATTGCTAATTATGCCAAATTTCACCTTTTGTCATAATGATTTCAACTTTATTTAATTATTAAACTCTCATTTAGGGAGATTTTTAACATTTTTAACAGGATGTTGACACGTTTTCTGCTGCAGATTTGTTGTATGTGGGAAAGGGGAAAGGGTTATATATCCATTTCCCACACACAACAAATCTGAAGCAGACGACTTTGAAAACATACCCGAAAAAAATGGAAACTCTCTTTAAATGAAAGTACAATAATTTAATAGAGTTGAAAACATGGCAACAAAAGAAGAAATTGCTCAAAACAAGCAATTTCTTCTTTTGTCGCCATGTATCAAAAAGCTGTCTATTGCAGAGGCACCAGAAAGCGTTTATATGAGGGACTGGGTAAATAATGGACTTACCAAAAACTGTATCTGACTTTTCAATACGGACTTCAGAATCATTTTGTATCCTGGAATATCCCGGATTACTGACATTTCCGGTTCAAAATCCATCTCTGACACTCAACTACAACCTCCTGAAATAAACATACATGCGTTTTTTTATCTGTACTTTCAGTTAAATCACAGCATTTCCTGAATAAAGTAGTCAATCATCCGAATTCCTCATAATTAATATCATATACTATAATCTCTGAAACCAAGAATAGAAACTATTGTTTTTAAAGTCTTTAGAATGAGGCAATTGTAAAAAGTTCTCTTCTCAAATGCAATTTTATATTTAGACTAACAATATAACATGAGCCTTTCTGCAAGAAAACCAATTGTGGACTCCGCGTAAAGTATCGACTGGATCAGCACAAGCATGCCATGCAGGCTAACCCGGACAAACAATTTTCGCATCCTGCGGATCTTCTGTTTCAGGACACGTTACTCTATACCTCTATCCGCCTGCGACAGAATGGGTCGGATGATCTGGGTCGATACATTACGCAGAGTCCATAATGTTGGTTTTTCACGTGGAATGGCTCCCATTCAAACAATGAGACTAAATTAACCCTTTACCTCATGAATCAAAAATAAAGGACATTTCCATGAATGACAGTATCGCCGAGGTCAATAATTATTTTTTTGGTGCATATCACATCTTATTATATAACCTATAAATAGACGCCTTTTCATTGGCTAAAAAGCAATTTTTTAGAAAAAATATCTAGCGATATTGACCGTTTTTTTCTGATATTGACCAGTTTTATAAATAGTAACAGGGGAAGACCGGGGAATCCCACGAGCCGCCTATTAATATCCTTCGGCTTTATCCGTACGCTACGGAATTTTCCGAGGCGCGTTCCGAATGACCACGGAAACTTTCGAGTGGTCATTCCGGTGACGTAATTTTTTTTAAATGACGTCATGCACGTGCATTACCAACATTTTAGACGCGCGTTTTAGACTGTTATCATGTCAAAAACGTACTGTTATCATGAGACAGAGATATAACATACAACAGAAATGTTCCTTGAGTGGTCCTCTGTTTTCTTTTAAGTTGATCAATATCTAAACAATATGATAAATTGAGGGTTATATAATAAAACAGTTATGGGCTTTTCAGCTGTTATACATGATGTTGATATGTACCAAAAAATAATTATTGACCTCGGCTATCGCCTCGGTCAATAATGATTTTTTTGGTGCATATCACATCATGTATAACAGCTGAAAAGTCCATAATTGTATAATGTATAACAGCTGAAAAGTCCATAATTGTATATTATTATATAACCTATAAAAAGACGCCTTTTCATTGGCTAAAAAGAATTTTTTTAGAAAAAATATCTAGCGATATTCACCGTTTTTTTCTGATATTCACCAGTTTTATAAATAGTAACAGGGGAAGACCGGGGAATCCCATGAGCCGCCTATTAATATCCTTCGCCTTTATCCGTAAACTACGGAATATTCCGAGGCGCGTTCCGAATGACAACGGAAACTTCCGAAGCTCGTTCGGATGATCATGACAATATAAGCATTGCATAGAGGTAATAGTGGCAATACATGCAGGAGAAATTGGTCCAATATGAGAAAATTCTTCTTCTGTCATAATGTTGTGTGGGTACTCAAAAGTATCCTCTCCCTGAAACGATTCGTTTTAGTACCCACGACATAGGGTATGGTTGAGTAATAAGAGAGATATTTCAGTGGAAAGACCAGTTTACTCCGCCTTATCTAGTCCACTGTATCCTAATCAGAACACACAATCTTACAGAACAGAATCAGATTTTACAGAACGTGTTAATAACAAGCCACTGATGCTCTACCACTTCACTACCAAGGCGTTCAACCATTCAGTCACATAATAATTAAGCTGTTTATTTCCTTTTGACGATTTATTGGTACTTTTAATTACCGGTAGTGTTTTGTTTTGTTTTATTGGGGTTTTAGGCTGTTTTTTAACATTATTTCAGTTATAATATATCATGGTGACAGTTCGCATATTCATGTTCCCTGGGTAAACTTACCAGTAGTAGGCTAGGAAATATCGTCTCCTGAAACGAATATTTTGAGTACCCACAGCTAAGGGTCTTGTTAAGTAATAAGAGAGATTTTTCAGGGAAAAGACCAGTTTACTCCACATTATCTAGTCATCTGTTTAATCCTTTCCAACATACAGACGCCTTCTGATGCCTCTGCAGCAGATGGCTTTTAAAAACATTGTGGCAAAATGAGAAATTGCTCATAACGAGCAATTTCTCCTTTTGCTACAATGTTTCCAACTTTTTTTAAAAAATTATACTTTTATTTACAGAGATTTTGAATAGTTTTTGCTTTATGATAATTTCGAAGTCGTCTGCTGCAGATTTGTTGTATGTGGGAAAGGGTTAAGAGAATATGAACAACTTGTACTTCTGACCTGATGTTGAGTTGTTTGTTTGAATGGTGTTTAAACGCGGTTTTAAGAATCCTTTTCGGTTATATCACAGCATTTCCAGGGAAATTAACCAGTACTATCCGAATTAAATGTCCTGTAACCCATACCTTAGTCGTAATGCAATCCCTACAAACTTGAATGCCAAGGAGAGATACCATTACAATGACTTCCATTTAATTTCTTTGCTTATAAATGTGATAATTTGGTCATCATTCTATACTTAACAGTTATTCTTTCATTTATAGAAAGTTTCCATTAATTAGTTTCAAAATTCTCTGCTTTAAACTTGTGTTATATATGTGGAAAAGAATTAATTCTTAACCCAACTCACATACAACAAATCTGCAGCAGACGACTTTAAAAATGTATATTAAAAAATATGGAAAATCTCTATTACGGTAGATGTCAGAGCCTTTCCACCTACTATATTAGAGGCCGATCTTCGGATACTTCACAATTTGAAAAGGCCATATTTTTTCACAATGTTGCGATAACAATTCACAAATGAAAGGCTTAATTCACATAACAAATGAATGAAATGTACGCTTGAACAACTTTACTGACATTTTTTCCACCAGTTTCATAAATTTGGTTGTTTCAGTTTTAGTCGGTATGCGTCATATGAGTCATTCACTCTCAATAAAAGCTCAATTATGATTGGATTAAATTTTATTTACAGCCAACGATTAGCTGCTTTATGAAATGATTTTGGCTTGTGTCAAAATCAACTACCCGGATATTAATATTCAAAACAAACTAGGCCTATGTTGTGTAATGGTAAATACCCGGATATTGATATTCAAACCAAACTAGGCCTATGTCGTGTAATGGTAAATACCCAGAAATTAATATTCAAAACAAACTAGGCCTATGTTGTGTAATGGTAAATACCCGGATATATTAATATTCAAAACAAACTAGGCCTATGTCGTGTAATGGTAAATACCCGGATATTAATATTCAAAACAAACTAGGCCTATGTCGTGTAATGGTAAATACCCGTATATTAATATTCAAAACAAACTAGGCCTATGTCGTGTAATGGTAAATACCCGGATATTAATATTCAAAACAAACTAGGCCTATGTCGTGTAATGGTAAATACTACGTTAAGCGATTGAAAAAGGCGTCAGACAATTTACAGAAAATTTTGCTTGTTTTTTTATCAAACAAAAAATGTTCCTGCTTCAGTTATTAATACCGAGACCCTGTTGATGAGATGGATCATCCCATTTCTACTTCCAATATTTCTTTGGATCACGCCGAGACAAAGTCACCAGAACCAATGGAAGTTTCAACCCAAGACCAAGAATCATTGCCAACATCAAACTGTTTTGATTTTAATTCTGAAGCCATGCAAATTAAAAGATCACATACTATGTCATGTCCATGATCCATCTTGAAAGTTCATAATTTTTTTTGAAAAATACAAAAATTTAAAAAAAAATGCTGATGTTTTCTTGTGAATGTTAACCACTACACCATGTATGATTGGTGTCTTATTGGCCTAATAAAAAAAGGTGTGGCTTGGGTTACCCGACATACCAACATTGGCTTGGGTTACCTGACATACCAACATTGGCTTGGGTTACCTGACATACCAACATTGGCTTGGGTTACCTGACATAACAACATTGGCTCGGGTTACCTGACATACTCAAATTTTTCACTGCCAAATTTGTGACTGTATCCCAGTTGATAATTCTACAATGATTTTTTTCTGTTTTTCAGAATATATTACCAAGTCCATGATATTTCATAACACAACATGTAATACATTGTCATAATGCTCTGCCTCTTTCCTTTACAGTAAAGCTATCTACTCAATCAATCCAATCTACTCTATTGATTAAGTATACATTTATTTATAGATTTTCCATTATCGGGCATATTTGTCGACATAATAGATTATACAAAATTCGTCTGCTGCAGATTTGTTGTATGTAGGAAAGGGTTAATTTTCAGCCTGCAAATCAATTGGATTATTTTCATAATTGATTTTCTGGAAAATGGACTAGACCAGATTCCATCAGATTCTTCAAGACTCCTTTTTTAAATGTGTGTAACAATTACACAGACGCGCACCTTTCAATACTACCATACATTTGGGGGCAGTATAAATAGATAGAAAAGGAATAATGTTCAGCCTGCAAATCGATTGGAATATTTTCGTAATTGATTTTCTGGAAAATTAGTTTTAATAAAACAAGACTACAACAATTGCAAATTTGTCGGACAATATATTTGAAATATGGAAATCTAGTATATTTAACAATAAGATCTGGTGATGTACGCATACAAGTAATTAACCGTCTTTAATTCATTGAAATCGGTCAAAAATAAATAGCAAACTCCCGGAAATTGATAATATAGCTGGTTCCCCTCATCGACTGGCAAAATCAAAGTATGAAGAGTTCGCCAATTTTTCAAAGGTCTGGGCCGGCCTGATCCAACAAAAAAACGGCATACTTTTCATCCCCAATGTAGACATATGGTATATTTAACATGTCATTTGCTTTTATTTTGTTTATTGTTGCTGGTAAGTTAATTTACAAATAAAATTATAACTAATAATTGGGTATAGCTAGATAGCGAAAACAACTTGTTTTCGCGTAAACAACTTATCTGTCACGAATACAACTTTTTATATGACCATGTTACCATATTTTCTCATTAAATACTTATTCAAACATGTTAAATGGATTTATAACAAATTAAATCCATTTTTTTAACATTATTTTGTACTTATTATCGAAAAATATGTATTTCGGAATCGGCATAGGCTAAAACCCATATAAATACGTAGATTATGCTAGTGAAACAGAAATATGTCGTCTCATTGTTGAAAAAAAGAAAGAATAGTTTAATATTAATTGACGGTAAAATAGGAACAAATTATTTATTATTAATAATGTATTTGATTAAGTGTATTTTCATTCATTTATAAGAACAGACGTTACACATTCAATCCGAATCACGACCGTGCAACAAGCCTATCAGCCTACGAAAACAACTTTATATTATCCTATCTATCAGCATACGAAAACAACATTATATTGTCCTACACAAATGACTTTTATGAATTTTATGAAGAAAATGTTTTATATTAATAATATTTCTTACGTTTTGTGTTGGTTATTTTTTATAAAATGAGTTACAAGTATTAAGAAAATAGTATATCTTACGAAAATAGCTTTCTACCTGAGAAACGATAATGCAGCAAGACTATCAGCCTACGAAAACAACATTTACTAAGAAAATAAATTGTCCTACGAAAATGACTTTTGCGAATATTATTAAGAACATCTTTTCTTACATGCTTTTTTACAAATCTTAAAATGTTATATGAACATGTTCTCACAATGTTCTCAACTCCTAAAATGTTTTATCTCCAACAAAAATGTTCTATCAACGATCATGTTCTCACAATGTTTTCAACTCTTACAACTGTTCTATCTTACATTGTGATAACAATTTCACATTTTCTAACAATGTTTTCAACTCTTACAACTGTTCTATCTTACATTGTGATAACAAATTCACATTTTCTAACAATGTTTTCAACTCTTACAATGTTCTATCAGCGATCATGTTCTCACAATGTGTTCAACTCTTACAACTGTTCTATCTTACATTGTGATAAACATTTCACATTTTCTAATAATGTTTTCAACTCTTACACTGTTCTATCAGCGATCATGTTCTCACAATGTTTTCAACTCTTACAACTGTTCTATCAGCGATCATGTTCTCACAATGTTTTCAACTCTTACAGTGTTCTATCAGCGATCATGTTCTCACAATGTTTTCAACTCTTACACTGTTCTATCAGCGATCATGTTCTCACAATGTTTTCAACTCTTACAACTGTTCTATCAGCGATCATGTTCTCACAATGTTTTCAACTCTTACACTGTTCTATCAGCGATCATGTTCTCACAATGTTTTCAACTCTTACAACTGTTCTATCAGCGACCATGTTCTCACAATGTTTTCAACTCTTACAACTGTTCTACATTTGTATCTTACATTGTGATCAAAATTTCACATTTTCTAACAATGTTTTCAACTCTTACATTGTTCTTTCAGCGATCATTCTCTCACAATGCTTTCAACTCTTACAAATGCAATGTCTTACATTATGATAAAATGAGAAATAAACTTGTTAACGTTAATAAATAAGAAAAATTATGGTTATATGGGTTTTATAGTCATATATAAAGTTGTTTTCGTGACAACAAAGTTGTTTTCGTTTTTATATGCGTTTTAGCCTAGGCAACTCTGTCAAGAGTCAGTCGCACTGCTAACCTAATAATCCGGGGCGAAAAGGAGGGAACACAATTACTACCATCATTAAAGTATTTCATATTTCATTCGGGGAACGAATCCGCGACCTTTCTTCACCGGAGACGGACGCTCAAACATTACACCACACCACCCAGAGGGCCTCTGCTTAAATATACACTTGTCGCAAATGTCAATTAATTCATCAACATTTTGAGCGACTCACACATATACACATGTACCTCCTCGGTGGTGAAGTGGTCAGCGCGTCCGACTCGAGAGTGTGTAATCAGGGTTCGTTCCATAGTCGTTTCATACCAATGACTTTTAAAACATGTTGAAGCACATTCCCTGGCGCGATGGATTGCGGGGATAGCATAACGACTGAAGTGCTGGTGTAAGGATAAGCGTACGAGTCCCGGCACTCAGTCGGTGGCGACGCGTGATGTCGGTCCAGAGGTTGTGAGTTCGAACCCCAACCCGGCAAACATTCTTTCTGACGTTTAAAGAAAGGTAACTGTGAAAATCGTTATTCGTCTTGCACCAATGCGTTAATAAGCAGCAAGTTGCCTGGAAAGTCTTAGAAACCTAGGAAACTTATGAGTAGGTGTACTGTCGTGTACTGGCCGCCGTAATATGACTAAACAAGTATTGGATACGGCGTTAAACCCCAATAAATCAATCAACCAGCAGAAGCGGTAATTTACACAAGAGACGCTGTCATATGACTGAAATATCATCCAGTTAATCAATCAACCAGCATAAGCGGTAATTTACACAAGAGACGCTGTCATATGACTGAAATATCATCCAAACAAATCAAATCGGTGATGTAGTGGCAAGAGCGTCTTCATCTACTGTGAGAGATCCGAGTTCGATCCATAGTCGGGTCATACCAAATACGGTTTACCTCCTTGGCCCTCATGAATGCGGGATAGCAGTTCGACTGGTTTAAGGATACGCTTACGAGAAGAACTGGAAATATACCAAATAAACGCGTGGTATTACTGAAATATAAATGAAAGCGGTTTAAAACACCATTCAGACAAACAAACAAACCATTCATATAAACGTGATGAGAAGTGAAATAAGCGCGTGCAGTCCCCCATATATGCACGTGAACACCTCCGTATAAGACCAGTGTCAGGGAAAATGGTGTCTTGTTGTATCTCCGTTTCTTTATTCTTAAGGACTGGACATTTTTGTCAAAAGATACATCTCTAGAACTATATTACTTATACACGTAGACGGTGTGATAGTGAAAACTCTCCCGAGACTGGTAAATCAAAAGCTTAATTCAGACTTCTTGTCTGTCCTTTCTCTGTGTGTCTGTCTTCTCTGTCTGTCTGTCTGTCTGTCTGTCTGTCTGTCTGTCTGTCTGTCTGTCTGTCTCTCTCTCTCTCTCTCTCTCTCTCTCTCTCTCTCTCTCTCTCTCTCTCTCTCTCTCTCTCTATCTCTCTGTCTCTGTCTCTGTCTCTAATCTCTCTCTCTAATCTCTATATATTATATATTGACTGCAATTAATACACTCCGATACACTCGATATTAAGAAACACACAGTGAGTCGTGTATCACTGAACATTGTAGCTATTTGTGTTTCAAATCAACCTTTGTAGCACTCTTTTGTTGTATTCTACATTACAATGTAGCACAGTGTGTATAACAAAAATGGTCATAACATAAAAGTTTGACAATCAGGTAAACACTGACACAAATTAATGACACGTATGTACTTGTACCGTCATTCTGCATACATTGAAATGTTGATAAAACGATGTTTACAATGTGATACATAACAGGCGATCTGCATGCATGTGTGTTCAAACACACACTTCTATGTAGCACTGTTGAACAGCGTAAGTATTTATTTTGGCTTTTGCGTTACAAAAACGTATTCGTGTGCCAAAGGTCACTCGAACAAAACAGAAGACAAATGGGGTTGTAGCTCTTTGAATCTCTCCAGATTTGTTAAATGAATGGTGAGAACATATGTAGCACTCACTGCGGGTGCTAAACACATTTTGCGTGCTACATGCGTGAGTGATATTCAAGTGCAAGTGCTACATTTGTAGGATGAACTCTCTCACACAGACACACACCCAAACACACATATAGACACACGGGCAGGCAGATGAACGGATAGATAGACGGACATACTAAAATAAATGAGCTTGTGGGGGACACACGCACAACGGAATTTGTTTTGGCCTTAATGAAAACCCAACGAGGGACATTAGTAACTAGCCCATTTAGGAGCGCTTTTAAGAGATCCGGGAACTCATTTAGGAGCCCCGGGAGCTCATTCGAGAGAAGTATAGCCATTCTAAAATAAATGAGCTTGTGGGGGACACACGCAGAAAGGAAATTTGTTTTTGCTTTAATGAAAACCCAACGAGTGACATTAGTAACTTACCCAGGAAACGCCGTGATATAACTGAATAAGTGTAGAAAGCGGCGTAAAACATCATACAAACTAAAGCACTAGTAACGCAGAATGATTTACAAAAGGGTCGTAAGTAAGATGGTTCGAGAGCTTTAAGTGGCTAGTCAAGTGATTATCCTTACCTTCATTCCGTCTCAGCGTTTATTTCTTAGTAAGCGATAAAAACGGATATAATCAAAGCGCTGAAAGCGCTGATGGTATAGGGGCATATGTAAGTTGAAAATATATGGCATAGATAATATAGACAAACATTGTTGAAACAATGACCTTTAAACAAACCAAACCAAAAATGCACACATATTGCCTGCCTATACAATACAAATACCTAATTTATCAAAGTTTCACCCTTTTCTTGTATAAAAAAAATAAAAAGATTGACAAAAAACAGAGCAGCGACCCTTAATTAAAATATTTCCAGTTCAGAAATCACTAAAGATTCCCAATGTATATTGTAATCATGCTGATAAATGAAAGACAATCGAAAGCATGCTAGAGTTATGTTTCTTTTGCACTGCACATCTGTAGCTCTGAGTTTCCTATACAACAAGTCTTAAATTGATACATTGGAGACAATAACCGAAGAAATGAAAAATGAGTTTTATACCTAAAAAAAACAGATCAGATTTGTGTTCAAAATATTGTATCGATCTCTTAATCCCAATGTATACGTGTGACGACTTTGAAATGGATCCGCGAAACAGAAACAAAGTTTTGACCTATTAATGCAAACCGTAACGGACAGACGGACGGATGGATGAACACAAAGACGGACAGATAGTCAGTCGCTCTGGACAAAGTACAACGCTTGGGAAACACTCATTAACGAAACAAGGGCATGTGTTTGTCATGCGAAAGTCATATAATAAGTGAGAACATGAAAAGACAAAAATACACACACTCCAAACGCAGCATGCTAAAGTTATGGTAATGGTGCACTGCAAATGTGTAGGTCATAAGTTACCTACAAACCAAGTTTGGAAATGGATACAATGGAAATTAATTGAGACAATCGCTGAACTAAATAAGGAAAAATGAAGATAACTAAGATAAGCAGACCAGAGTTATGTACCTAGTATTTTGCCGTTCTCCTGATCACACGGTATAAGTGTGACCACTTTCAAATAAATCTGCCATACAGAAACAACGTTTTGACCAATACATGCAATCCGGACGGACGAATGCACATTCAGGCAGACAGCCGGCCGGACACCGGATTATACCTCCAAGCTTTACAGACAGAGACAACTTATAAAGTATTGATTACAGAAGACTGGCTCGATGCGTCAAAACACGTCTGTGCTTAGGAAAGCTTAGATTATGGTATTTGTAAAGTATTTGCAAATTAATTGTATCTCCGAAATGGGACCGTACAAGGTTAATTTACAAAAACCTATTTAGACTACACTTCTAGTTTATTTGTCAACAGATACGTCTAGGACTAGATTACACGTTGAATCTTCAATTAGCGCAAATGCATATACATTATAATTTTAGTCCCAAAATCGGTAGAAGCGCCTCAATTATAAAATAAATAATGACCTTGCGGTTATAACTCGTGTGTATGTTGACATTTTCGGCCAACTTTCTTTCCGACGTTTGACAAAAGTCAATGCGACATGCGTCATTCGTCTTTCACAAATGGGCTGAAAAAGAACCAAGTTGGTTGGGAGTACTGGTGTGAGAAAACCAGGAAACATATTTGTAGATGAACTGGCCGCCGTGATATAACGTAGAAAATGTTAAAAACGGCGTTAAACCACAATCAATCAGTGTTGAAATCTTATCTCTCATTTGTAGATTTAATTCCTATGTCCTAGTTGGGTCGACATACAGCGACACGTGAGAATATTCAACACAACACGCGACCTGTTTTAACAACAATTCTCCAGTAGCGGTGAGACCGTTAGTACCATTCTTTCATGGCATGTATACACAGTAGGACCTCTCTCTTTGGACGGATTATGTAATAACAAGTCCTTACCCTTGACCACGTAGACTAAATATACAGCAAACAACATTTAACTAAGCCTGAAAGTATTATTTTGAATAGTAATAAAAACATTGTGGAAAAAGACAAACTTGCTGATTATTATTTATCTGTTAAGGTTAGTCAAATGTGTCTTAAAGGGGCAAAGGTTAAAATAATAACTTTTATTATTATTATTATATCTTTATTTCCTCCTATACAGAAGATTTCATTTTATAATTTATAGTACAAACAATACATATAAACACAATTTAATACAAAATTATACGAGAGAGAGAGAGAGAGAGAGACAGACAGACAGACAGACAGACAGACAGACAGGCAGGCAGATATGAAGACTGAAATATGTACATCTTATTTAACTTTGAACAAAGTATTTACACTTGCACAAGGTATTTATAACATGTCCATATGGAATGTAAGAACAACGCAACATGCTTATAAAAGTTATCATAGTTGCCGTGTAACTCATTGTCTACGATCGGGTTCAAACCGAACAAGGCAGCAACAAAATCATTGCCTTCCAATGGCACTAATAAGTTGGAAACAGATCCACCAAACTTTAAAAGGGTTCTGTTCTGAAAGGAAATAGTACATGACCGTACACTGGTACAGTTTATCAAGATATGCTCAGTAAGGCTCGTTCTAACATCGCTACATCCACAGCGTGTACACTGAGAACACTCAGTGTGAGCAGTGTACGCAATTAGCTGAGCGATGGAAAAGCAAACACGAAGCATATTCGGATTACGCTTAGCATAATCCCATACAGGACTGATTGCGAATCGTTTCTGTAATTGCCTATATAGAACAAACTGCGCGGTAGATGTTCTTTCATTCCATTTACCGATATAGTAATTTGATACTTTTGTATCAATACAATGTTTCCAAATAGTTTTGCTTGGGAATACACCATAATTAATGTAATCTTCTAAAACATTGTAAATGTTAAACTTGTTTAGAATATATGCAATATCAGAAACAAACCCGGTATCGGAATTACTATTTACGAAGGAAAGGAGCCGCAATAAAAAGAAACGTTTTGTTGCACAATCCCTCTCCAAACGGCAAAGTTGACCAAGAAAGGAGAGTTTTCTCTTCTCAATTTCAGCTTCAATAGGAAGAGCACAAATAAGACCAAGAACAATATCTGTTCTTGATCTTATTTGTAAACCCTGAATCTGCTTTAAACAAAGTCTATGCGACCTTTCCATTGTCAACATATCCCGATCAGACAGCGATTGTAACAATTCACATCCGAATAGAGCTCTCGGGATAACAATCGACCTATAAATACTGTAACTGGTTAATGGATTTAACCCATTTATATATAACCCGTCTTTGATTAGACCGAAGAAAGCACCCCTTAATTTTCTATCAACTTGCTTGACAATGAGAGTAGAGTTAGTATACTTATTACATATTATACCTAAATGGTTATATTCCTCTCTCTCACAAATGGCATTATTACCAACTACCCAGGACCGATAATTGCGTTTGTATACACGCTTAGATTCATTGAACGTGACAACGGCACACTTGCCAGAATTGTATTGGTACCTCCAAAGGCAAGAATATTCATAACATATATTAATCATTTCCTGTAAGGCTTTGCTAGACAAAGATAGAATTGTCATGTCATCTGCAAAGGACGGAGCACAGAAATGAGACCCTTCAATCTGGAAACCCAATTTACTGTTAACTAACTGGTCAAGTAGTGAGTTAATATAAACAAGATACAAAAATGGTGACCAGACGCCACCTTGCCTGGTTCCCTGTAAAACAGGGAACCAGTCAGAATAAAACCCATTATACATTACACAGCTATACATATCGGAATGCATTGCAATAACTATTTTTAAAAGCTTATAACTAACGCCAAGTTCATTTAGCTTGTAAAAGAGACCATTATGCCATACACGATCAAATGCTTGACGAGCGTCTAAAAAACACGCAAATAATTTACTGTTGTTTCTTTGCAAAACTGTATACTTTCTTTCAGAATGAAGGATGTCATAGAACTTCCCATGTTGGACTGAAACCCACCCTGGAGAAAGTGTAACGGTTTATTAATTGACCTGTGTAAACGTTGTAGCAGTACTTTTTCGTATAATTTTAAAATAGATGATGAAAGGGTTATGGCTCGATAGCTATTAGGCTCATTTTTTGGTTTGCTAGCCCCTTTGTACAACGTTAAAATAGTACCACGTTTTAGTGCTGTGGGAACATAACTATTACAATACGTTAAGTCAAAAAATACCGATAAGTAATGTTTTACCATTAATCCACCATGGATGAGGTGTTCGTTGCTTACTCGATCTATACCACACATTTTGCGACTTTTTAAAGTAGATAATGCCGATAACACTTCCTCTTGAGAAATGTGATCACCATCAACCACAATAGACTCTTCTTTTAAAAAGTTTGTACACGTTGTTACGGTCTCAAATTGCGTATTATCGTAAGTCTTACATTCTGTATCTGAGTAAAGGGATGCAAAGTGTCGACCCCATTCATGGCAGATCAATTCTGGGTCCCGAATTACAACTTCGTCAAATTTAATCTCACTAGAAACATTTGAATTCACTTGTCTTCTTTTCCTATTAAACAATCTCCAAAATAATGGACTATCAACACCAGATGCACTATCAATATCACTATTAACCTTTTGTAAATATTTAAGGGAACTGTTTCTATGATATGCTCGAAAACATCTTTTAGCTTCCTTATATAAAATATACTTTCAACATTCGTATGTAACTAAGTTGCTATAACGGAAACGGTTCAATCCTTTCCCGTTTAAAGTCGCCTTTTGACGCATGTGCAGCAGACGGCTGAAGAATGGTTATTCGTGACCCATTTCCTCTTTTTCCACAAAGCTATGTATAAACTATATATTTTTCCTTTTGATGTAAGGCGTTATTGCTCATTATCATTAATCTCTAGCATGTTATTCAAAATGTGTCCGGAAAGGAGATAGAGTAAAAGAATGTCCACAGTAAAACGTTTAAATATGAAAAGAATTAATTTGAAACGTGTTTGAAAGCATTGTGTGAAAAGGAGAAATTGTTCATTGTCAGCAATAGCTCCATTTTCAACAATATTTCAATATTCGAACTGTTATATTATGACGGAAAGGGTTCCGCTTCCATGGGGAGGATGTAACCATTTACCGCTTACAGACGCATGTGCAGCAGAGGACAATCGGAAACATTCTGACAAAAGGAGAAATTGCTTATCGTAGGCAATTTCTACTTTTGCCACAATGGTTTCAACTCCTTTCAATAATTTTATTTACAGTGATTTGCACATTTCTCTATGTAAGTCGACTGTTGTAAACTAATGAGGTCACAGCACGGTCGACGTTACCTTACACCACTGACATTAAGGTCAATCATAGTTCAGAGTGTGTTTCACTCGTTTGAACTATTTTGTATCCGATGATTAATAAATGCAAGCGGATGGTTTTTCGTGATTCGGTCGAACCAATGAAATCGTTGAAAAGGCAGATTATAACCAATCAAAACTCGATTTTGGTGTAGGTATACACATGTGGACTGTGGTTGCAGCTTTAATCCGACTTTTCGAAATCAGCATGAGTATGGGATAGGCGCGAAACGCCCCTATCCCAAAAACTGTTTAAAAAACAAAACTGTGACGACAATCTTTCTGATTTACGGAGTTTATATCGTTCAATACTTTTCGTTAACGAACCCCGCCTTTACCCTATACGTTTTAGTTAAATCGAAACGCGTACATCGCCGTCTGTTCATAAAAAGGGTCAACACGTATGTTGGAAAACTGTATATGAGATTAACCCTTTTCCGCATACACGGACATATCTATAAGTATTGAAATCATTGCTCCAATAGGCACGTTATGCGTTTGTTACAGACTACGTGGAAACCGTTACCGTCGTCGTAGATCTTGACGTTTCCGGGTTTACCTCTCGTTTCCACTGTGGCGAGATTTATTCGACGTTCTCTTCGAGTAAACATCTGCCCACGGGAATTTCTTAGCTGAGATTTAACTGTGAGACAATTGACTTGATGGCGTGAACGTTACGTTAAAATTAAACGCTTTTTATACCATAGCGTTATATAATACGAATGACTCATGGGCGCGTGATGCCTCACACCCGTCTCATTTTCTGCTCTCTCCAAATAAGGTACGAGCTTTTCCGGTGCTGACCTCAGCGTATGATTCGGTAATGTCGACACCACTTAAAAAACCCACTTAAGTCATTTCCTGAAATGCCTCCAAAGTGACGCACTTGTAGTACCATACAAAAAAACCAAACAAACTAATTTGATGTCCGAACTGTGTGAAGGTAGCGCGTCCGCCTGGGTGCAGGAGGTTGCGGGCTCGATCCCCGGCTAGGTCATACCAAATTCTGATGAAATGGTAGTAGTGGCTTTTGATCCTAGGCGCTTAGGGATGTGGGTTAGCATTACGACTGACACGTTGGTGTTCGGATAAATGGGCTAGTTGTACTCGTTGTTGAAAAACACCATACAAATAAACATACACACTAATTTGTTAGCCAGACTGTGTCAGCTTGAAATGTGACTGAACCATATTTTCGTTTCCAAGATTAGCTCGTTAGTATTTCGAAGAAACTAAGTAGAGCTATTGTGATACACTTGGCGTCGTCTGCGTCATCACAAAACTTGTACCCTACATCATAACTCAATAACCGTTCAACGTGTTCATGAAACTTGATACACATGTACATATGAACGATATGCATGTCTATACAAAGTCTAATAACTCACGCTTTAATACTTATTCAGAAATGCCATTTATGTGACTTAGACAAGAACAGACCAGCGTTGGCGTTCGCTTACGGCGCTTTTGTTTCAGTTTAGCTGTTTTCCTATCTTATTGTTTTGTAGATACTGGCGACGAACCAGAGCAACATTGTGTGTCCAAGACTTTGTCAAGAACTCCAACTTCGTTGGTTAAAGTGAAGTTCTTCACTGCCGGCTAGATATATAATTTAAAGTCTGGTAATCAACTTGATCATTTCTCTTCAGTATTCAATCCTTTCCTACATATTACAAATAGGCAGCAGAATTATTTGGCAGAATTTGGGATGCTCTCTAAAACGGAAGGTATTATTACTGGAAAAATAAAACATTGAGGCTAAAGGAGGAATAAGTAGTTTTGAGAAATTTCTCCTGTTGTGACACTGCTTTCAACTATCGTCATCAGAAAGCGTCCATATGAGGGAGATTATTGAAAAGATGACCTTATAAGTATTTTAGATTAAGCAATCGGCAAGTCTTCATATTTTTTACCATCTTGAAAGTAATTTACGTTCGACGTTGAAGACTGAGATATAAAACAAAATTAAAAAATACAAACTCTGTTTTGAGAAAGTGTTGTCTTTTGTTTGCTTTTAGGGGTCTATTAGCGAAAGCGAGACTAATGTGTTGCTTTTCTGGTGGCGGCGATGGTGACGAGGACGGCGACGAAGACGGCGGCGTCAAACAATTGCGTTTAGCTCAACAACGTTAAAGTTTCCTTTTTTAAATTGTTCTCAATAAGAACTGGTGTTAGGGCTTTCATACTTGGAATGTAGTAACATCTAACACCCTTCTTCACATTGTATATTAAAGATGCTGAGTGTGACCTACTTTTTGGATTAAAAAACATGATTTTTTTTGTGAATTTTAAAAATTGGACATAGCTTCTTCATTTTGTGCTAGATTTATTTCAAATTGTGCACACATTTCATTAATAAAGTACTTCATCATATCAAACGTGTTTTTTTAGTTTGGATTTTCTTTTGTTTTATTTCTTGTATTTTTTAACTTTGCGTTTAGCTCAACGGTAAAGTTTTGTTTTTTTACTATATCTCAATAATTACTGGCTTAAATTCCACCAACGATACTTAAAGCTAAGTAATACTTAAATACTTAAGAGCATATTTCATCATTTCTGCTTTCCATATAAATAGACCAAAATATTTAATTTCTTTACAAGCATCGTTGGTCAGCAAGGTTACTATTTATGTCAACTTAGTCATTTACTCACATAATTAACTATTCATGATTTACAAAAGATAAGGGAAGCAAAAATGATCAAATATGCTTTTAAGTATTTAAGTATTACTTAGCGCTAACTAAAGTTGGTGGAATTGGACCCAGGTGCTATGGCTTTCATATTTGGATTAAAAGTACACATGTAATACCCTTCTTCACATTGTATGCTGGAGATGCTGAGTTTGATTTTGAAGCAATCTGTGACAAGCTGTCGGAACGGGGGACCGTTGTTGTACCCCATCCCTACTAACTTTGGGTTCAAAGTCAAATCATCAAACATTTAAACAATTTCAATTCATCACATGAACAAACACATATCCAATGCAGTAAGGTAAACACAAACTCGTGTTAAAGATGTACTGAACTGAGAAGTGGATTTCTTATAATATTTAACCTTTTTGTAAATTAAATCTTCTGATTTCGTTGTCAATTAAAATATGTATATAGCCTGTTTTTACACCTGACAGATATGGGTTCTCATCAGGGAAGAATAACGTCTATTTTTTAGGTGTAATTACAACATATCATGTGAACCTATATATATATGGATACACTAACTCCAGAATGTGATTTAAAAAACACGAAGACAAAAACATAAGCATAAAGTCTTTCAAATATTGGTAAATTGCATGAAAACATACTTTTTACATGTGCTGAAATAGCAATAAAAATGCATATCATAAGGTTTTCATAAATGAATCTAGCATAAAATTAAGCACAGCAGAATATCATATTTTTGTGATTTTGGTATTATTCATACAATCTAACTTTCAAAAGAACAATGTTACAAAAAAGGTTAAATATCATAACAAATCCACTTCTTCGTTCAGTACATACTTTACACGTTTTCCCTTCAATTTGGCCTAGTGACATAGTTTCTGGACAGATTAAAGCCATGTTCAAATCTACCCCAGATATATCTTCTGGCAAAGTTTCCAAATTCTAAAATTAAAAGAGCCGCTTCCAGAGTGTTAACACGATTTTCCTTCTATTTGGCCTAACGACCTAAAGGTTGACCCGATATGACTCATATTTAAAGTTGATCTAGATATCATCAAGACAAACATTCTGACAAAGTTTCAACATTAATGTCTCTAGATAGTTTACAAAATGTTTCTCCATTTTTTCCTAGTGACCTGTTTTTCTATATTTGAAACTAGCCTAGATTTCATCAAACAAAGTTTCAATGTGCTAAAACTAAAATGCGGCATTAAGAGTGTTAACAAGATTTTCCTTCAGACTGTCGAAGTGACCTAGTTTATGACCCAACATGACCTATATTTGAATTAAGCCTAGATATGAACAAGATAACATAAGGACAATTATTGAGACACAGTTTAAACATGCTAAAAATAAAAATGAGGCCTCCAGAGTGTTAACAATATTTTCCCTCATTTTGAACTTGTGACCTAGTTTTTGACTTCAAATTACCAGGTTTCACCCTTGGCCTAGATATCATCAAGACCAACATTCTGACAAAGTTTCAAGCTGCTGGAACAATAATGCAGTCTCTAGTCTGTTAACAATTTCCCTTAAAGTTGGCCAAGTGTCCTAGTTTATGACCGGACATAACCTACATTTACATTTAGCCTAGATATCATCTGAAAGTTATTCTGGAAACATTTCAACAAATAAGCCATCCAGCGTGTTTACGATATAACGAAATGGCATTTTTAAAGGTGACATGCAAATACAAATAAAAATTAAAAGACATTTCATATATAAAGTGAACGTTATAGTGTGGAGAGACCGACACTCCGGGAAAAGAACGTTATAGTGTGGAGAGACCGACACTCCGGGAAAAGAACGTTATAGTGTGGAGAGACCGACACTCCGGGAAAAGAACGTTATAGTGTGGAGAGACCGACACTCCGGGAAAAGAACGTTATAGTGTGGAGAGACCGACATTCCGGGAAAAGAACGTTATAGTGTGGAGAGACCGACACTCCGGGAAAAGAACGTTATAGTGTGGAGAGACCGACACTCCGGGAAAAGAACGTTATAGTGTGGAGAGACCGACACTCCGGGAAAAGAACGTTATAGTGTGGAGAGACCGACACTCCGGGAAAAGAACGTTATAGTGTGGACAGACCGACACTCCGGGAAAAGAACGTTATAGTGTGGAGAGACCGACACTCCGGGAAAAGAACGTTATAGTGTGGAGAGACCGACACTCCGGGAAAAGAACGTTATAGTGTGGAGAGACCGACACTCCGGGCAAAGAACGTTATAGTGTGGAGAGACCGACACTCCGGGAAAAGAACGTTATAGTGTGGAGAGACCGACACTCCGGGAAAAGAACGTTATAGTGTGGAGAGACCGACACTCCGGGAAAAGAACGTTATGGCGGAAGAGAGTCCAAAAATAAGCTGAGCTCCGGTAGCTCAGTGCGAAGTGGCGCGAGTTGTCAATCCTGATGTTGTCTGTTCGAACCTCAGTTCGGCCTCAATATAGAATATGTGTACTTTATTTCTAGTTGTTTTTATGATATGAATAGGTTTACACATGAATATTTCAATTGTGAGCGAGGTCAGAAGGAATATATTGTGAAAAGGAATAGAGTTAAGAAAACGTTGGAGACCTTAAAATATGTATGGTCGCTACCATAGTTACCTATTAGGAAATTGGCTAGTTTTGTTGATCAAATCATATTGATGAATTGTTTTATGCCCTGTTTCACAGATTATGACTAAGTATAGATAAAGCCCGAGCAAAGTCTTGGAATTATTGTATTATATTGTATGTGGAAAGTAAGGATCAGCTAGCATTTTGGAAAACCTATGGATGAAAACGGAAAAGCTTATTATCCATCCAAGATAATAGAGAGAGATGATTGGGACATATCTAACGATATCATTAGGATTTGAAATCGGAGATGGGGCTTGTTAGACATTGATAACTTTGCGTCATAGTACAAAGCTAAATTGAATCATTTCTACTTTCGATTCTGGAACGTTAGGAGTGGATACATTTACTTATAACTGGAGTAAAGAATGTGGACGTCATGTCTGACTTATTACTTAAAAACCAAGATTACTAGGGAAGATGAAAGTTACCTATGTAACAAAATAGATTTGGCGTGGCCTAAATAAAAGTCGGTCAGTTAGTGCAGGTTGGTCACGTATGGTTTTAACTTATCGCAGGATTGTCAGGGAGATCATTGTTTATGAAGTTATTATCATATACATATGTGATAAGTGATATTAAGCATATTAAGAGTTCATTTCATGTAAATCCGTTGAGAATTAAGGAATTGACGGGTTTAAAAACGTTAATTACGTTAAACTATGTTGCTATTTTCATTTGGCCTATAAATGTATTGAAACTAGTTGTTGATTGTGAATTACGATTTGCACGGGAATTTTGCCTGTCATCAGGAGACCCAGGGGTTGATGGGTGCTATATAGCTTACTCAAACATTTGTTTTGACCGTCAGTATCACAGGAGTTACCAGAGGGTTTTCACTCGTTATAGTGAGAGGTAGTTGATGTGACCAATTCACACGGCATATGGGTATGTAAATTCTTAGTTATTGTGCAAAGGGGTTTTCGGCATAATTAAGGAATGGAATCTGTGCAAATTTACAATGTTAGGGATTGAGATAATTATTACATGATTGAATTGTTTAGAGAATTTCTGGTTCACGAAGTGAATGTTTTTTACAGAAATTGAGTCCGTTAGGAGCGAGACAATGTGTTATGTTATTGGGAAAGATATGTTGTATGAAAAGGATAAGAATGGAAGTGGGAAATGTAAAAGGATATTAGTATAGAGATGAGCTACCATAGGAGTATAAAATGGTAGGCTGTTAGGTTTACGGAACATTATTGATATTATTGTAAGACATGGTTATTTATTACAATTTTAGCCGTTTTATGTCTATGGCTAGTCCATATCGATAGCCAGACAAACGAAGGTCCAAACGCAGAAGTTTGAAGAACCAGTGTGTGACGCAGTCCACAACTTAATAAGACGTCGTAACGGGGGACATTAGGAGGAGTGCCGTCATAGGACGTGTAGAACCATATATCCACAGTTGTGTGGCTTGTCGATCCCGGAATCCAAGGATATACGCGACGCAATGAATATAAGTACAACGACTCGGTGAAGTCGGGAAACGGATACAGTTGGATGTGAAGGACAACGTGTATGAACATTCCAAATACAGGGTACAGTAACGGAAGTGATGGGACAGTTAAGTGATTTGGGTGAAAGTGTGGATGAGAGTGCGTGAGTAGTTCTTTTGTTTATAGCCTCTCGATTTGTCAGGAAAGTTAATTATTCAAAATTGTATATATTTCATAACTGTAAATTAAACATATATTTTTATTCAACCATCGGCGTTCAATTCTACTTTAGTGAGTTGTCGACCCTTGACCATCTTGTGACAAATGGTGTCAGAAGTGGGATGATTCGCTCGATGTATCGAGGCGGCAACGAACTAGGGTAGAATTGGATAGGTTAATTGTAACTCTGCAGATATTCCTTCATTAGATTCAATTTTTACTGGCAATTGTACAGTGCATTTTTCATTTGATACAAATAGCTTATGCTTTATACATGGGGTTTTTATTTAGGTTTTTTGTTGTTCCCTGTGATGAGACACAGCGGCGCTGCCATAAGCGTTTCTGCAGTAAAGCGTGGAGTCTGAGGGATAGAAGGGGTGTGCTTTAAAAGTGTTAAGACTGATATCTGAACATTATAAATAGATTTAAGGTCGTGCATAGTGAGTCTCGAAAGTGAATTATACCATACAGGATATGCAGAGAATTCAAATATAGATGTGAAGTCCAATGAAGTGTAGTTATTATTAACTTAGATTGTAGTTTATTAAGTTTTGATATAGGGTTAGCGTATCGTACTATTGATAATCATGACTAGTATGAAGGAGTTGATAGAGTTAGGCAAGGAGTTGGGTCATGAAGGTGAGAATCTTCAAAAGTTCGTTCAAGATAAACAAGCAAAGGAACGAGAACATAGACTGAGAGATCGTGAATTTGAGAGAGAAGTCGAGAGAGAGAAGGAAGAGAAAGAAGTTAAGTTAATAGAACGGCAGAGAGAAGCTGAGAGAGAGAAGGAACATAAAGTATTAGAGTTAATGGAACGACAGAGAGTAGTCGAGGGAGAGAAAGAAGAGCTGGATCATCGGAGAGCATTGGAGTTAGTTCAATTAGAACATCAGCAGGCGATGGAGTTGGCCAAACATGGATTAGGTAAGTCTTTTATTAAAGATCAAAAAATCAAAGGACCGAAATTACCATGGTTTGACGAGGATAAGGATAATATGGACAGTTATCTATCCAGGTTTGAGCGATATGCAGAAGCACAAGGTTGGAAGAATGATCAGTGGTCATTACATCTTAGTGCATTATTGAAAGGTAAGGCGTTAGATGTTTATTCTAGATTACCTGCAGAGGACGCTTTAGACTATATTAAGTTAAAGTCCGCATTATTGCAACGGTTTGAGTTAACTGAAGAAGGGTTTAGAAAACGGTTCAAAGTAGCTAGACCAGAAACGGGAGAGACGTTTGTTCAGTACTTACGGAGATCAATGAATTATCTCGAACGTTGGTTGGAATTAGGAAAGATAGTAAAATCGTACGAAGGCGTCATTGATTTTTTGTTACGAGATCAGTTGTTGTCAATTTGCAATAAGGACTTGTATTTATTTTTGAAAGAAAAGATGTTTACAGATGGTAATGAGATGGCGGTACAGGCGGATCTATTTGCTGAAGCAAGAGGTGGGTGTAGGAATGTTGTTTTAAGTGGAAATAATAAAGAAAAGGATCAGGTTGCTAGAGGGTTTAGGTCCGATACAGGACAACGCAGAAGGCAGGTAATTCTTTCACTAATTGGAAATGTAGCTATTGTGGTGGAAATCACAGATCGGACGATTGTAGGAAAAGGGGTAGTAGGCATAGTATGGCTGCTGTCGACGATACTGGTGGACGATTTACATCTGGAGATACTAGGAATGCAAGTACTGGTCCATTTGAAAGGTATAGCCACAATCAGGGTAACCAATATTTCAAGGGGAGAGGAAAGCCTCGAGGTCTGTACCGTGGGGGAATAAAACGAACAGCCAGTTCTAGTTGCATATATTTGTGTAACGATAGTTCGGAACAGCTAGGTGCATGTATGGAAAGGAATTGTCCTACCAAGGAAGGCACAGTTAACGGAGTAAGAGTAAACATGATGAGAGACACGGGTGCCACGTGCGTAGTTGTAAGGAAGCGGTTAGTACAGGAACACCAGTTCTTAGGTAAGGAAAGATGTTGCAAATATATCGATGGATCTGAGCATTATTTTCCGGTAGCAATGATAGAGGTGAAGACTCCATATTATGAGGGTACAACGGAGGCGTTATGTATAGACACTCCACTCTATGATTTAGTTGTAGGTAACATTACAGGCGCGAAATATCCGGAACCCGGAGATGTATCAAATGCAATGCAGACTCGGTCGCAAACAGAACAAAATCCTAAACCATACAGGAAATTACATGTTCCAGGTAAGATTTTAGATATATCGCAAGCAGAATACCGCGACCTGCAGATGGCAGATGAAACTTTGTCGAAGACGAGAGAAAAGGCGAGTGAAAGAACTTTTCATAATTGCAAAGGCGGTGGACAGGTGAGGTATCTGTTTAAGAACAAACTATTGTATAGGGAATTTGAATTTCCTAATCGGAAGCAGTCTTATCAGTTAGTTGTTCCTAAGACGTGTCGAGAAGCGGTGTTAAAGATAGCACATGAGTCATTGATGGCAGGGCATTTAGGTATACGGAAAACTAGGGACAGAGCATTAGCAGAGTTCTATTGGCCAGGGGTTTGTTCGGAAGTCAGTCGGTATTGTAGATCATGCGATATATGTCAACGAACGATGCCAAAAGGTAAGGTTCAAAAAGTACCATTAGGAGAGATGCCATTAATAGAAACGCCTTTTAAGCGTGTAGCGGTTGATTTAGTAGGACCAATCGAACCAATGACAGACAGGAAAAACAGGTACATTTTAGTCATGGTAGATTATGCTACAAGGTATCCGGAAGCCGTTGCTTTACCAGGGATTGAGACTGAACGAGTAGCGGAAGCATTGGTCGATATGTTCAGTAGACTAGGAATACCGGAGGAGATGTTGACGGACATGGGATCACAGTTCACATCTAAGATGATGGCTGAGGTAAGTAGACTTTTATCCTTACGTCAGTTGACTACAACGCCATACCACCCAATGTGTAACGGATTGGTGGAAAAGTTCAATGGAACATTGAAACGGATGATTAAGCGTATGTGTAGCGAGAGGCCCAAGGATTGGGATAAGTACATTAATGCAGCGTTATTTGCGTATAGGGAAGTGCCACAGGAAAGTCTGGGGTTTTCCCCATTTGAATTACTCTATGGCCGGACGGTCAGAGGACCGTTGAGCATTTTGAAAGAGTTATGGTCTGGCGAGGTCAATGATGTTGAAGTGAAATTGACATACCAGTACGTAATATATTTACGTGAGCGACTCGAAGAGACATGTAAGATGGCACAGGATGAGTTAAGTAAGGCAAAGTCTAGACAGAAGATATACTATAACAAACGGGCAAAGGACAGAAGTTTCCCGATAGGTGCCAAGGTTCTGGTATTACTTCCGGTAAGTCACAATAAATTATTATTGCAGTGGAAGGGTCCATTTGAAGTGATCAAGGTGATGAATAAGGTAGATTATAGAATTAATATGAAGGGTAAGGAAAAGACTTTTCATGCCAATATGTTGAAACAGTACAATGAGCGAAGTGCTGATGACGGTAGTAGTGATAAAGGTATATTAGCAGTGGTTTGTTCTGCAGTTATTGAAGATAGTGAAGATCGGAAATTAGATAATGTAGACGTTTGTAAAGAGTTGTCTCCTGAACAGAGGGAGCAGGTTGACATGGTTTTGGAAGAGTTCGCCGATGTTTTGACAGACATACCGGGAACTACTTCACTTGTCGAACATGATATTAAATTAAATACATCAGAACCCATCAGGTTCAAGGGTTATCCTATTCCATACCAGTCGGTGGCAACAGTAAACGAAGAGGTCAGTAAGATGTTAGAGTTAGGAGTCATAGAGCATTCTAATGCACCGTTTTCGAGTCCTATAGTATTGGTTAGGAAGAAGGACGGCACAGTTCGTTTCTGTATAGATTTCAGACAGTTAAACAGGGTGACAGTGTTTGACGCTGAGCCAATGCCAAATATCGAAGAGATATTCTCGAAGGTATCGAGGGCAAAGTATTTTACTAAAATTGATCTTAGTAAGGGTTATTGGCAGGTGCCGTTGACAGAGCAGGCGAAAGATATGACGTCTTTTGAAACGCCAAAAGGGTTGTTTCGGTTCAACAAGATGCCTTTTGGTTTGGTTTGTGCGGCAAGTACTTTTTGTAGATTGATGAGGAAGGTTTTAAAGGATTTAGATTTTGCGGATAGTTTCATAGACGACATATTAGTATTTACCGTTACATGGGAGGAACATATAACCGCTTTAAGAGAGATTTTTAGTAGGTTGAAGGTAGCCAAGTTAACAGCTAGACCGAGTAAATGTAGCATAGGATTTGGAAATCTGGAATGTTTGGGACATGTTATTGATAGGGCTAGTGGATTGATGCCAGTTCAGGGGAAGATAGAGGCACTTCAAAAAGCAGAAAGACCGATTTCGAAGAAACAGGTTAGATCTTTTTTAGGGGTAGTTGGGTTTTACAGAAAATTCATTCCCAACTTTTCTGCAATTGCAGTACCTTTAACAGATCTTACTAAGAAAGGTCAACCAAATAAAGTTATGTGGGGAGAATGTCAGGAAGTTGCTTTTCAGACTTTGAAGAAGAGTTTAGTAGGTCCTCCTATATTGAAGTTACCGGAATTTGATAAGTCTTTCATCCTTAGAACCGATGCTTCAGACATTGGATTAGGGGCGGTATTGTTACAGGATTCAGAAGGTGAGAAATTACCAGTTGCGTATGCAAGTAAGAAATTGTTAGACAGGGAGAGAAATTACTCAGTAATTGAAAAGGAGTGTCTTGGTGTTATTTGGGGAGTGTCGAAATTTCATAGGTATTTGTTTGCAAGGAATTCATCTTAGAGACTGATCATCAGCCTCTGACTTATTTAAATAAGTCTAAGATGGCGAATTCCAGACTGATGCGATGGGCGTTATCTTTGCAGCCCTATAGGATGAGCATTAGAGCGATTCCAGGTAGAGAAAATGTAGGGGCAGATTACTTAAGTAGAGTAAACAGTCAAGTAAAGGAATCAGAAAACAGTTAGTGAAATGAGTATTTTAGGCACACATTGGAGTCATGACAGCTGTGTAATCGTGTATATATATATATAAGGAATGCAATACTAAGGGAAATTAAGATACGGGTTGTAAATAGTACAGGGAACGAACCTGGTGTATTTTGTTAAATAGACAAAGTGTAACCACTTTATCCTTGGGGGGAACGTGTTGTAACAAAATAGATTTGGCGTGGCCTAAATAAAAGTCGGTCAGTTAGTGCAGGTTGGTCACGTATGGTTTTAACTTATCGCAGGATTGTCAGGGAGATCATTGTTTATGAAGTTATTATCATATACATATGTGATAAGTGATATTAAGCATATTAAGAGTTCATTTCATGTAAATCCGTTGAGAATTAAGGAATTGACGGGTTTAAAAACGTTAATTACGTTAAACTATGTTGCTATTTTCATTTGGCCTATAAATGTATTGAAACTAGTTGTTGATTGTGAATTACGATTTGCACGGGAATTTTGCCTGTCATCAGGAGACCCAGGGGTTGATGGGTGCTATATAGCTTACTCAAACATTTGTTTTGACCGTCAGTATCACAGGAGTTACCAGAGGGTTTTCACTCGTTATAGTGAGAGGTAGTTGATGTGACCAATTCACACGGCATATGGGTATGTAAATTCTTAGTTATTGTGCAAAGGGGTTTTCGGCATAATTAAGGAATGGAATCTGTGCAAATTTACAATGTTAGGGATTGAGATAATTATTACATGATTGAATTGTTTAGAGAATTTCTGGTTCACGAAGTGAATGTTTTTTACAGAAATTGAGTCCGTTAGGAGCGAGACAATGTGTTATGTTATTGGGAAAGATATGTTGTATGAAAAGGATAAGAATGGAAGTGGGAAATGTAAAAGGATATTAGTATAGAGATGAGCTACCATAGGAGTATAAAATGGTAGGCTGTTAGGTTTACGGAACATTATTGATATTATTGTAAGACATGGTTATTTATTACAATTTTAGCCGTTTTATGTCTATGGCTAGTCCATATCGATAGCCAGACAAACGAAGGTCCAAACGCAGAAGTTTGAAGAACCAGTGTGTGACGCAGTCCACAACTTAATAAGACGTCGTAACGGGGGACATTAGGAGGAGTGCCGTCATAGGACGTGTAGAACCATATATCCACAGTTGTGTGGCTTGTCGATCCCGGAATCCAAGGATATACGCGACGCAATGAATATAAGTACAACGACTCGGTGAAGTCGGGAAACGGATACAGTTGGATGTGAAGGACAACGTGTATGAACATTCCAAATACAGGGTACAGTAACGGAAGTGATGGGACAGTTAAGTGATTTGCGTGAGTAGTTCTTTTGTTTATAGCCTCTCGATTTGTCAGGAAAGTTAATTATTCAAAATTGTATATATTTCATAACTGTAAATTAAACATATATTTTTATTCAACCATCGGCGTTCAATTCTACTTTAGTGAGTTGTCGACCCTTGACCATCTTGTGACAACCTATGTGCGGGGAGTGCGAGTAGTGCCGGAATGGAAATCGGCTGCTTTTTGGCCAATGTTATGTTCTTTCGATGGAGAATTCCTCATTTATTCAAATTTTATATCATTGCCTACTTTGAAAGAATTACATACAATATGTAAAAAATGGAGAAGGCAATTTGGAGCTGACAATTTGAAATTCAGAATGTTTGCTTTATATATTGACTATAGTGGAAAAGGGAGCAAAAACGCTAGATAAGGGACAGTAATGCGTTATGAAAATGCAAATGTCGAACACTGGTTACCTTCATTGATTTCATAGTCTGATCATTAATATTTGGATTTTCTGTTTTGACTACTGTATTTTTATGTTCACTCGTAGGGAAATTCTTAAATCAATTGATATGATATTTTAACGCTATTTATACATATGTTCTTTCAGAGATATAGTAAATAACTGCAGGAATTGGGAGTTACCTGTTCCAGGCGCGGCTGCCTTTAGAACTGCTGGTGATATATGGTTATCGTTAAGGTGATTGCCTTTCCGATCTATGGTTCATAGAAGGATTGATAATAAGGATTGTAGTTCTATGATTTGTTGTTGTTGGTTTTATGATAAACATGTGTCGTTTTATATTAGGTGTAAAGAACAAAAGAGAAGTTTAAAAACTGATAAAATACAATGACCGTACTTCACACAATGTTCTTATGATAGATATCAGTTTTGGCGTGGTTGCCTTTATATTCGCTGGAATATTGGATATTCCTGTTACAGGCGTGGCTGCCTTTATATTCGCTGGAATATTGGATATTCCTATTACAAGCGTGGCTGCCTTTATAATTGTTGGTGATATATCGTTATCGTCAAGGCGATTGCCTTTCCGATTGATGGTGCACAGAACGTTGAAGTTGTAGTATATCTTTAATAGCTTGTGCTGGTGTTTTCGGAGTACAGAGGTACTCGCTCTTAAACGAAAAGATGTTAACATATTTTTGATAGTTATCTGTCGCTTTTATTGAATCAAGTAAAAAGTACAGGGAATGTGCATGTGCGGTAGTTCAAGATGTAAAGATGTATTGCTTGCATTCCTTACGAACAGGGTTGCCACCGCCACTGCGAACACTGGCATACTAGATAGATTACTTAAGCGCCAAGGTAGATGACATAGCGAATCGGCAACGGATGGGTATGTAAAAAGATCAGTGAATGAAAAACTCAAGAGCTTCTAAATAACTTCGGTTGTAATTGGTTATATGTTTAGAATATGTTCAAGTTTGTTATATTTGTATGTGAAATATTCCATAATTACGGAATAACTTATATGCCCGTTCTTTTAATCTTCAGTCGGTCGACAAGCCCAACCGCTTTGTCAGAAAGCATATATGTATTTTGTGTTAAAGTTTATGTGCAAAAGGAGTATAAGTTTGCAAGGGAATTGATCTTTTATTTATAGAGTTTACATATTTTTTACTAAATGTTTTAAAAGTGGTCTACAGCAGATTAGTTGTATGTAGGAAAGGGTTTTTGTCTATGCTGTATTTATTCACTGTATGTCTATTAACTATATACCCAAGCCATCTTGTTAATACAATTGTATTGATTTTTCTTTTCGAAAATAAGACGGGAAAGAAAGGTATAATAGTTTTCGACTATATGTTTACACAGGTTTATGACTGCTTAATCCTTTCCGTGATAGGGATGACAATTAACGCCTGTTCTGCAATCATATTCTGAAAACATTGTGGGTAAATGATAAATTGCTCCAAACGAGCAATTCATCTTAGACATGTCTCTAAATTATAATTCCGAAGCTAAAGTCAAGTTTTGTATAACGGAGATATCATTGATAAGAATAGAAAAGGATTGTTCGGCTTAATATATTGAGTTTACAATAAGCCTAACTTCCTCTTATTTCAAAAAGAGAGGCGCTCTGGAAAACCCATCTCTAGAGAGTTTGCGACCAGTATAAAAATTCAGACCAACCTGCGCATCCGCGCAACATAATTTGCTTCTGCACGGATAGCTAAATAGTAGCTGAAGGTCTCGGGAAACTTCTCACAAACATTTTCATTTTCATTTTATCTTACCGTGTGAATGTACAGGCATATGTTTTTCTATTCTTGTATAATTTCAGGAATGACGTTTGTGGTTTTAATCGAGTTTACGAGTTTAGCCGAAGAAATCCAACAGAAAAGGATATCGAGGTTAAGAAAGAAACTTATACAAAGAGTAAATAACTTTACTTTGTTTATTACAAGAAATATCAAATATAAGAAAAATTACCTGTACCAACAAATATGACAGAATAAAGAGTATTAATTTCACTTTAAATAAACAATTAGCAGACAATTACAGCTAAATTGACAACTATGACTAGAAAACTAGCATACATAATTCAAACATATTCAATTTAACCCTTGTCAACAACGATCGAATTTGCAGCAGGAAACTTTGAAAACATTCATGCAAATCAAAGCGCTGGAGGCATTGTGATGGTGATTGCTAAAGCTACAGTCACACCGAAGCCGGACCGAACACGGAGCACCCCGGATTAACACGATACACCCCGGATCAAGAGATATCTTGATCTGGGATGATCCTGAGTGAAATTGAGTCCTTAAACATCGTCACCCTGGACCAGCCCGGACCCAACACGGCACCACAACGGATAAACACGGATCAACACGGACCCAACACGGATCTGACCCCGGTTTCTCCATGGCAGTGCCACGGACCGTGCCTGAATGACCCGGACCATCCCGGATCAGCTATGGTCTGTCCTGGACCCAACCCGGACCACCCCGGAGCCAACACGAAATGCCGGATCGCCCTGAATCAACACGGTGCTACTACGGACCTTCCCGGAGCCAACACGGTCGCTACACGGACCGTCCCGGACAACCCCGGATTGAAAAATTCTCCCAGACATTCCCGGATAACCACGGAAATTTTAAACAGTTTAACATTGCCGGAGCTGTGTCCCGGACTATGACGGACCACCCAGGAACAACACGGACTGTCACGGACTATCACGGATAAGCCCCGACCCAATGCGGATCCAACACGAATCTGACCCCGGATCGGCCAAATTTTAGTCTGGGACGCTCCTTGACAGTCCGTGAGGTCGTTGGGACCGGGGCTTAATAACATTGTACGGTGTGACAAATATGAAGAGGCATAAATATATTCTCTTATACTTCACTGACTAGCATATGTGATCAGGTGTTATTATAACGGGCCAAATAGAGAACGGTGTCTGAAAAGAGTGGCTGGGTCCTTAACAAATGGCTTTTGTCCCACTGTTGATCAAACCAATATATGTTTGTGCCTCATATTGCGATCTATGCAATGTTATTGACATAAAGCTACAGTCACACCGATATGTTGATCCTGGGTGAAATTGATTCTCAAAAACATCGTCACATCGGACCAGCCCGGACCCAACACGGCACCATAACGGATCAACACAGATGAACACGGAGCCAACACGGAGCCAAAATGGATCTGACCGCGGTACCACCATGGCAGCGGCACGGACCAACCCGGAATGACCCGGACCATCCCGGATCAGGTACGGACTGTCCTGAACCCAACACGGACCACCTCGGACCCAACACGACATGCCGGATCGTCCAGGATCAACACTACATACCTTCCCGGAGCCAACACGGTCGCTACACGGAGCGTCCCGGACTACACTGGATTGAAAAATCCTCCCGGACGGTCCCGGATGACCACGGCAATTTTAAACAGTTTAAAATTGCCGGGGTGGTATCCCGGACCATGACGGACCATCCATAATCATCCCAGACTATCAGGGATTGTCCCGGTCTATCCCGGATAAGCCCGGACTCAACGCGGATCCAACACGGATCTGACCCCGGATCGGCCAAATTTCAGTACGGGATGCTCCGGAACATTCCGGGAGGTCGGTGGTACTGGGGCTTAAGGAGTGAGTATATAACTGTTTTTGCCCATGCATATATAGTCTCCAGGTTAAGCTAGGCAATGTTGTCATGTTCAGAATTCCTAATGATTTGTGTATTTTTCGAGGACCTATTTCGCAGTATAATTAAATAATTAAAACATCAATACAATATACTATTTTGGTCAATGGATCACTTATACTGAGTATGACACAAAACACAAAACGCTTAAATCGGACCTTGACGCCGACGCCGGGGTGTACCATAACCTCTCATCAACTTCGTCGCGATGAGCTTAAACTTGCTAACATATCTTCGAAATGCATTACATAACATGACACAAAATAAAATACTAAATACACCACAAGATTCACAAACGTTCAGATATTTAATATCGTTTGGGTTTAATATTTTAAAACTCATTTGCTTTGAAAACGTCGGACCAAAATGTTACACCCACCTGGATTATTTTAATGTTTGCAATTGATACATAATCGAAAACATAGAGAAAATATTGGCCATTTTGAGAACACCTGATCACAGTAAAACAAGAACAGCCTTTATATGATAATAAAAAAAATAACTATAATTGTACAATAGCCTCCACTGTCCATCTAATTATAGTGTAACGTGTACCGGAGTTAAGCCATCGCGGGTCACCAATCCAGGCACTAACCGCGATGAACGTTGCTTAACTTTAAGAAAAGGTGAACCACTCTACCAATGTCGCTGTAAATTTCGGCTTCCACAGCAGGGCTGTAGAAGTGATATTTATACCTATACCCCGTTCCCGTTACATGTCTCCCTCTTTCTCTTGACTTCGACCCGAAGTCACACAACTGAACACAAGCAGTATACCAGAGCGGAGTTTATATAACATCATTGGGAACCATCGGGGTCCGGGAATGATGGGTGATATCAACCCAAAATCCCACCGTTGCCACCATTCGTAACGTGTACCGGAGTTAAGCCATCGCGGGTCACCCATCCAGGCACTAACCGTGATGAATGTTGCTTAACTTTAAGAAAAGGTCAACCACTCTACCATAGTCGCTATAAAAGTCAGCTTCAACAGCAAGGCTGTAGAAGTGATATTTATACATATACCCCGTTCCCGTTACATAAGATTCAAGATCACTTTAATTAGTAACGTAAACTTTACAATGTTTATATTTACATACATATGTATAATACTATATATAAAACAAAGGTCAAGTTAAGACAACTATGTGTACAATGTTAATTCAACAAATATATAAGATGCAACCTTTGATACAATGAAGACGTTTACCCCTACGAAACTATAAATCAGATCATTTGTGTGAAAAGGTACAAAGCGTTTGTGAACAGCGTAGATCCAGACCAGCCTGTGCATCAACACAGTCTGATATAATTATACACTGTTCACATCACTTACGATAGGTTATAAGAAGCTTCTGACAACACGTGTAGAGTCTGATCAGATATACAGGCCGATCTGAACCGGGATGAGAACAGCACATTCTTGTTAACATTTAAATTTAAATCGACGTAGAGTCAATTAAAATCTTGTATTTGAACAAAAGATGGCATCACAGACCTTTTTTCCATGTGCAATCGGTACCAAACAAAGGCTGTGTCAGCTCAACTATAATTTTCATTCATTTCATAAACGATCTGATAAGTGACTTTAAAGTGAAATGTGGAAAGTGTATGTTTATAATAAATGATATACCAGACATATTTGCTTAACTGATTACAGACGATGTGTGAACATGAACATAAGCAGAAACGGTCACACAATAACACACTCAGATAAACGCATGTAGTAACTTTACTTTACGGATGAAACCGTAATGAAATTAACCCTTTCCCTCATATAGACGCTTTCTGACGCCTCTGCAGCAGACGGCTTTTAGAAAACATAGTGACACATGTTATTCATTCAATTATAGAGATTTTCTTTTTTTTTTACAAAATATGTTCAAAGTCGTCTGCTGCAGAAAAGTGAAAAATGGACATATAAACGAAACGAAATAAAATCAGTCCCTTGGTACAAAAATCTACGTTGCTTATTCATTCCAAAACTCTGTTAGACTAAACATAAGAAATGTTAGCACTACAAGCAAGTAAAGTTACGAATACGATATTCAGATACCAGAAATATTTCGGATATATAAATCATGAAGAAGATTTTGAACTGCTAGACACCATCATTGTATCAATTCTAACATACTCAGCAGAGATGTTAGAATATCAACAAAGTTCAGCTATAAAACAAGTTCAAACACTTTTTTGCAAACGACTAGCATGTATGAACGTAACCAACATTTTTGCATTGCGTGAACGTTGACGTTACCCGTTATCAGTTACATATATGTTTAAATGCATCGAATACTGGACTACGTTTATATTTATATCATCAGAGAGGTATCCCAAGCAGTGCTATACTATGATTAAACGATTAGACGAAGCAGGTCGCGTAACCTGGGAATCGCAAATAAACAATTATTATATCAGTTTGGTTTTGGATACGTTTGGATTGCGAAAGAGCGTGGTGATACATCCGTGTTTGTTTATGTGTGTTTGAAAGCAAAGTCTCAAAGATTGTGCATATCGGACACTGTTTTCAGAAATAAACACTTCTTATAAATCACTGACATATAAACTATACAAACGTGCGCTATAACCAGATACATATATATCTATACCATTAACGTATATGCAGAAAAAGACCTTAGCTCATTTTCGAAGGTGTAGTCATTCACTTATGGTAGAATAAATGTAGTTGACTATAAAACAGAGAATATAAACAGTGGCCTTATTTTTTTGACATATATGTCCATGTAGTGGAAAAGGAGATTTATTTGCTATTAATATGCCCACAATATAACAAAATACTCAAACAACATTTTAAACAAGAGACTGGTTAGATTCCGTTGCAAATGAGAACCTGTTATCAGAATAATGCGGCATACTGATTCTGACGGCATTTTCTCACTTGCATGATTTTTGATTAATGCATTTGAATTACAAAAGTCAGATGTAAATATAATACTTTAAAACTACCCAATTAGAAATAAAACATGCTATTACTATGTTTATATGTTTTCTTAAACAAATATGTACAATGTTTGAATACAAAATATTGTTGTTTTGGGCCCGTGGTCTTATATTGTGATTAACGCAATATTGTTTATTGTATTATTATTTCTCAAATATCACAAAAAGAGCAATGTCACACAAAAAACGACTTTCGGGACTTTGCTACCGGCTAAGATACTTTTCCCGTGGACAGGCTCAAATGATACTAGACCGGAGATAAAATACGACCCCAAAGCGCCAGACGCGACTTTAATATTATGTAACACTTTAAAGGAAACTCTATCGTCGAAGACAAGATATTGACTAGTACTTCGACACTCTCAAGTCTCGTACAGTGGACGGAATAGTTACGTCGTGCCTACTCAAGTTTCGTACAATCTGTTTCAGAATTTCGCCAATATCGTAGACATCTTTTGTGAAGGCTTCTTCCTCACTGCTAACTCTAGGCGAGCTTTTAAGGACGACGCGCTTTATTTTCTGTAAATATATAACAATACCATCTTTTGAAAATACAGTCGCCTCGCGATATCTCAAACATATGATTATTAAAATATACCAATTTCTAGAACGGATCTGACTCAGACAAGCAATCAGAACACTGCTGCTCTGTTTTTCTTAATTTGATTTTATAAAAAGCTAGCCTTTCATAATACACATTTAAGTATAAATTAATTAGAAGCTGAAAATAGATAAAATGAATTTCTCCCAAATTAGCGGACCATTTCCTCTTCCAGCTGTCGCGAGTCAACTGTATTGTGGCAAAACGTGTAATTGATCACAAGATCACTTTATCCTTTTGCAAAAATAGATTCATCTCGTTACAACAACTATACTTTTAATAATTGAGGATTTCTACAAGTTTGCCTTTATGCTGTCAAAGTTGTTTGTTGCAGATAATGTGTATGTGGGAAAGGGTTTAACACTTATTGAGTTACTTCACACGAAAAACGTTTTTTGGAATTATCTACCAGCGAAGGTCGAGATCGGAAAGTGCCTCCGCTCAGTCGGATCAGGATCCCTGTTTGCATATTATAAGCATTCTCGAGGCCATTGGGCAACGTTTCGGACAGAAACCCGATTGTACGAGTACATGTGTTCATTTTCATCGTAATTAAAGTAGTACCCCCGAAAACTCAATCGGATAGTACGAGGTGTATCAATCCAGTGGTCGTGTGTTCGAACCCCGGTTAAGCCATTGAATATTTCCGATTATTGATGAAAGTGTGTGTGACTAGCGTCATTCGTCATCCACCAATGGGCCTAAATTGATCTATGTGGGAAGTTAGTCAGTTCGGAAAAATTGGTGAGTGGAATACTGGCACGAGAAAGCCAGTAAACATATGGATAGATAAACTGTTCGCCGCGAATAACCCCCCGTTCCCACATACAACAAATCAATCTGCAGCAGACGACTTCGAAATAATCTCAGCTAGAATAGGTTGTTTCTTTATAACTTATATGTTAATTATTAAATAGAGTTAAAAGCACTGTGGCAAAAGTCGTCTGCTGCAAAGCCGTCAGACACCGACTATATGTGGGAAAATGATTAAAGCAGAAGACTATTGAAATAACAACAACAGTTACTTTAACTCACCCCTTCAGAAGATGTAGTGATCATGACGGCCGAACTATTCAACGATCCATGTACCCATTCCATACGGTGGAGGAGCTTAAGAGCCCTACATATCTTCAGGGCAATAACATATGCATTCTGAAAACAATACATGAATATTGAGATTTTTAATATTGAAAGAACTCGTAGGCCAGATATAACTCCAGTGCAATTACATACTCATTCTTGAAATAATACATGAACACCGAGATTGTATATAGTGAAGTAACTCGAGGGCCCGACATAATTTCAGGTCATTCTGGAACAATACTTGAACATGGAGATTTTAAACAGCGGAGGGACCGAGGGCCCGACATACCTTAACGGCAATTGCATATGCATTCTGGAAGCAATACTAGAAAATGGAGATTGTAAACAGTGGGGGAACTCGAGGGTCCGACACACCTTAACTGCAGGGCAATAACATACAGCGTTCGGTAACTGTACATGAAAAGGAGACCCCATACAGTGGAGGAGCGCTAGGGTCCAACACTCCTTAATGCAAATAGAGACCCCATATTTAGCTGAGGAGCTCGACGACAGGCCATTAAGTCAGGGCAATTGTATATGCATTCTGGAAACAATACATAGAAATAGGGACGCCATACAGTGGAGGTACCCGAGGGTCTGACATAATTTCAGGACAATTCCATACGCATTGTGGAAACAATACATACAAATAGAGATTTCAAACAGTAGAGGAACTGGAGGGCCCGACATACCTTAATGGCAATTACATTGCATTTTGAAAACAAAACTTTAACAGGGATATTTTATACAGTGGAGGAACTCGAAGGTTCGACATAACTTCGGGGCAATTACATACGCATTCTTGAAACAATACATGGACATAGAGGCGCCATACAGCGGAGAAGAATACATTCGAGCGACATATTTACAGAACAGTTATATACGCATTCTTGAAATATTATTAAAGCAGAGACCCCATACAATGGATGAGATCGATAGCCCGATATACCTTAACGGCAATTATATACGCATTCTGGAAACAATACACGAAAATAGAGATGTAATACAGTGAAGAAGTTCGAGGACCCGAGATAACTTCAGGCCAATCACATACGCATACAGGGAACGATATATAAACATAGAGACCCCTTACAGTGAAAGAACTCGAGGACCCGACATAACTGCAGGACTTGGATATGCATTCGGAAAACAATACATCAAAATATAGAATTTATACAGTGGATGAGTTCGAGGACCCTACATAATTTCAGGGCAATTATATAAGCATTATGGAATCATAACATAAGAATAGAGATTTTATACATTTAAATAGATCGAAGCCGCGACATAATTTCAGGGCAATTACATGCGCATTCTGGGTACAATATATGCACATAGAGACCAATTACAATGGAGTAAATCGCGGGTCCGACATACATTAAATTCAGGGCAATTACATACGCATTCTAGGAACTGTACATGCAAATAGAGATCCATTACGATAGAGATACCCGAGGGCCCGTACACATTTCAGGATAATGATATGCGAAGGCCCGACATACCTTAAGGGCAATTACATACGTATTCAAAATATAATACATGAACACCGATATTGTATATAGTAAAGGAACTCGAGGGCCCGACATAATTTCAGGTCAATTACATAGCATTCTGGAAACAATTCATGAACATGGAAATGTTAAACAATGGAGGGACTCGAGGGCCTGACATACTTTAAATTACATATGCGTTATGGTGCAATACCTGAAAATGGAGATTTTACACAGTCAGGTTACTTAAGGGTCCGACATACATTAACTTCAGGGCATTAACATACAGCATTCAGGAAACTGTACATGCAAAAAAGACCCCATATAGTGGAGGAGCGCTAGGACCCGACGTATCTTAATTGCAATTACATATGTATTCTGGAAACATTACATGCAAATATAGACCCCCATGTGTAGATGAGGTACTCGAGGGCAGGACACTAAGCCAGGGCAATTACATACGCATTCTTGAAATACATGAAAATAGAGACATTAAACTAGATAAGTCATTGATGTAACAGTCCTAACATATTCCACAAGACCAGGGATTGGACCTTGATCTAGGTCCCAAGGCAAACGTTTTACAGAGTTGCTACAGAAGCCAGCTTTATAATTATCTACAACTACACTTTCATATCTAGACTATTCCAAACAATTAGGTGTAGTGGTGTAGTTGCCTCATTAGCGGGAGTTGTTGGATCCCCCGTCTGGCCATATCAACATATACTACATGATTCTTTCATTGACTGACTGCATAGCGGGGTTAGTAAGTCGACTGATACGCATTTGTTCTATGAACTCGTACCTTAAGTACTGTTAACTTACCAAGGAAACGCCCTGATATAACTGAAAAGCTGTTGAAAACGGCAAGAAATAGTTACAACGCCATTAAAACAGACAAATTATCAATTTCAAGACCTTTCTTCTAACGTAGTATATGTTTGTCTGAACACTTAACACATCTTAACAGCCGTGTATATCACCGGTTCTCCAGGAAAACCAACCTCAGCGTAATTATTACAAGTACATTGTATCGATAAACATCGAATTGCTATCGGGTCTAAATAGACACTGCTTTTCAGACGGTTCTTGACACCGTCCGTAACTCACTGGCAAACAGTGATGTTTCATATCTAAGTGTGCGGATACGCAGGGTGATCTGAATCTACACTGATCGAAAATGCTCCCAGGTGTGTCCTCATAGAGCGCTGCTAGTATCTACTATAATGTACCTTTATGTTAAGACGATTTACAGCTAGATACTTGTCCAAGGACATGTTAAGTTTAGAAGCAGGTTTCTTTCCTTTGCTAAGCACGAGCAGTCCACTATTGAACATCTCTATATTATTTCCGATCTTGTAGTCTGAAAAGTAAATAATATTATGCAAAATACAATAATAGTTCACAAGAAACGAGAAAAAACAAGAGGTGATATTTATTTTTCTCTCAAATATCTGTTGTACAACATAACTAATTTTAATAATATTAAAATGATATGAAGAAGATGTATGCAAGTGAATTATTACTAGACTGGATTAGACCGGATTATGAGCATCAATTTTGTCAAAGAAGGTTTTTTTTTCTGATAGAATTTAAAAGTGTTGATTATGTTAAAACAATTATCATCTTCCTTAGACCATTAATCAGCTCTTTAACTTTGTTAAATCAAATATGCGATATGCACGTGGTATGTTGGGCGTATTTGTCTGAATATAATCTCTCTATACGTACAACTACATACATAAACCGAGTCTGGCAAAAACTGTCATGTTAGATTCTCATTTTGTATCATATATAGGGAGGTAGGAGTAAAAAAAAAGTGGCTACTATTTTTCGTTTTAATCAGAAGTTATATCCATGGCTCGTCTTTTTGTAGACGGACAGTAAAGGAAGGCTCTGATGAGATAAAACGTATTCACAGGCTGGCTATTTGCATATGCAACATTACCCCGTGTTGTCTGAGGGATCTCATAAACATATTTAATCAGACTTTGTAACAAGTTAATCCACAACAATTTTACATCCCATTCCTTTGTATTAATAGCCAAATATGTGTTTTTAAACACAGTGTTTGTCATTGCTTGCGTACCAACACCATGATTAGAAATATTGGAACGTACACAGCAATATCTTGAGATAAGGAAAGGAAACCCTGATTGGCCCAGGGATTTCCGTGTGAGGTCGGTATTTATTAGCAATACATAGGCTCAGCGATTTCCGCACGATGTCCACAGATGTATTGTTCGCGGACATCCTGGGCATTTTCAGTGGAAATGACCTGCAAGCCTTAGAACAAAAGAGATCTCTAAAGACTTCATACGAAGCGCCGAACCTTTTAGGGACGTTCTACTACCTACTACTGGGAAAAGCATTATGCCATATACGCTTGCGTCAGGATCATAGCATTGATAGTCCTTTTCAGAAAACGCGGCGTAAACACTATTCAAACTGACAATATCACTTACCTCTTTCTTGATTGGTAAATTTATCTTTTATCGTCAGCTTCTGGAATAAAGGAAATATCGGTGAGACTGATAGATGCTTTAAGGTGCAAATGGTCTATACAAATGACGAATCTAAACAAGCTGGTAATATGTCTTTTGTAGGCACAGAAATGAGTAGCACTCTTCGAAAACCAACCTTAGCGTTTTGCGCTGGGTGAACTGAATCTACACTGCGTTGTTGCAAATGACTAACGATTAGTTGTCGCAAAGCGCCACTCATATTTTCTTGGGTACACACCAACCATTTTTGAAAAGAATAACATTAATTTTAATCGAGTCACGTCACATGTAAACTGACGTTCGGACATTTGAAAATGGATGGCAGATATTTACCATTTAACTTCAAATTTGAAATGTCGGTTATTTGGTCCGAGCCATTCTTAAAAGATTCAACTGTCTCACGATTTGGATGCATATGCTTAAAGTGCTTAGTATAGTTCTGAAAGTGATGTTTTCAACAAAACATAGTTACCAGAACTACAATATTTGCTTCCTTTGTCGGACATTGTGATGGGCATATTTCTTATATCTTGAAAAATATCATTTAAAACTAAATTTACAAACAAATTAAATCCAGAAGCAGACATAATCAGATAAAACAAAATCTTCAACGGAATGTGTTTATAAAACTCGAATTCATAATTTTCACATATTTCCTTTCATATACTCTATTTATGTTTATCAATTTTGCCTATCAAAATGACCAACACTGAAGGTAATTATTTTAGTTCATGGAACTATGTATCTATTTTAGTCCAACGTCTTATTCGGTTCTTAAAGATATAGATTATGGTCATATGTTATCTGGTGGATTAACGTAGTACAGTTAACTATGCATATTTAAAGCTACAACAAAGTCAAATCGGTTTAATTTACCTTGTTTTGATAATAATCAGTATAGTATTGTTACTATTTCACCTTGTTTTGACTCAAAGCAATAATTAGAAAGACTTTTGTTGTTTGGAAATAGTGACCCAAAAGTTGTTAGTCAACACCTTTAATTTCACCCTTTCCAACATACAATAAATCTGTAGCAGACGACTTTGAACATATCTAGGTAAAACTATTTTAAAAATGTGTAAAGGAAAGAAAGATTACTGAACCCATTGTGGCAAAAGGTTTTCAAAAGCCGTCTGCTGCAGATTCTTCAAAATACGTCTGTAAGTTAAAAAGGGTTAACGTGGTATTTATCAGAGAAAACGTCTTACCGCCTGGGACAATGAACTACCAAGTGTATACAGGAAAGGGTTGATTGCCGAATTAATGGGCAGAACAAACACAGCTACCCAGGCATACACCTCTCCGGAGATCAACTGACCATTTAAGGCAAGAAGTCCTGAAATTGAAGACGTGTTACGCAAGAAATGCAATACCATCCTATACATTGTATTGACTCGGCTAAAACCAATGGGCTAACAGTCTATTTGGAAAAGCAGCCAGTTGCATGGAAGGATTGTTGTATGGATTACTGGTGTAAAAAAGCCAGGAAACACATGAATAAGTGAACCGGCCGCCGTGATGTGACTGAAAATTGTTGAAAACGGCGTTAAACCCCAATCAATCAATGACTCGGCTAAACAAAAACAAAACTAAGATACTTTGTACTTGACTTGATAATGCAGTTTATCTATTTTACAAAACATCTTGATTACAAAATTGGGACTTATTAGAAGAAAATAGTTCATATCGCATCTCCGTGGCTGTTTCAGCTAAATGTAAATTCTTGTGAAAGTAATAGTACTACAATTCTAATTTAAAGAAGTCATATCGAATTCAATATTACGCATGGTTGGGCAGTGAAGGCTCTGTCGAGACTTTAAATATACACAGACAAGTCTTCACCTAACCCTAACCCATTTTCGTTTGACATATGTTTCTCCTATAAGTTGATATTAAGATATATTTACCCATAAGTCCAATTGGAAACCAACACATGAAATCAGTGATAGCAACGAAGAACAGTTTTCTTGCTATCGCCATGTCCATCCGTCGTCCTCGGGATGCTACTTTTCTTCTAGAGGCAGAAATCTCCAGATAAATAACAATCTGAGCCGTGGCAATATCAAGAGAAAAGCAAAAAAATGAAAACAATGAAGACGCCGGTACCGTACTGCCACCCTTCATGTCTATCCCGTGTGAGGGGTAATGCCAAACAAACTGCGGAACGAGAATAGAATGAGGGGTAAACTAATAATGGTACTACTGCTAGGGCGAATACAGCAACCCAGACTGAAGCGCACAAGGCAACGCATACACGTCTCGAAATTTTAACATTTCCAAACGGGAACTTAACGACTAGAAGCCGATCTAGTGTGATCAAACAAAGAAACAAGACGGACCCTTCGCTACTTACAGTTGCTAAAATTCCTGCCATTTTACACAAGTTTCCATTCCTCCAGGAATACTCATTGAGAACATACGAACTTCGAAACAGACTGTCGGTAATGGCGATGATGATTAGAAATATACCCATCAAGAAATCGGCTATACTGAGGTTTGACACAAATATACTGTACGTCTTACAACGATTCTCTCTTTCAACATAGAAACGGATTATTAAAACAATTATGTTTCCGATAAAGGCGGCAATACCATTGGTCCAGATGGACACTCTTAGTAATTCATTTCTCATCAAATCGTCACATGAGGTAAATTCATTCTTTGGAGACACACATTTGTCCTCAGAAAGACTTGGTGGTCGCACACAACACAGAGTGAATGCGTCGGTATACATCAATGCTAAATTATTTAGACCAAAGAAAATGTCTTGGTCGAATTTTAATATTTCATTACCTCGAATGTCAAGCTTTCGTAAAGTATTTAAAGGCTCAAAGACTTTTTCTGTTACAAGTTTGATGCCATTATTTGATATGTTTAACATTTCCAAAGAACCAAGACCATACAAAATTTGTACTTCATCGAGATCAAGTGCAAAACCTGACAAGTCAAGACTTTTTATGGATGATAGATTGAAAAACGCCAATGAATCTATACTTGTAAGTGGATTTCCTTTCAAAAGTAGAGTTCGAAGATTAACCAAGCCATGAAACGTATGATGCATTAGGTGATACATTTCGTTGTGGCTTACATCTAACGTTACGAGATTCTTCGTGGAACTAAACTGATACGGTTCCAGGTGAATGAGTTCACAGTGTGAAACATTCAAGCTGTTTAAAAGAGGAAAGGGGTACAAATGACCAGAACTGAAATTGAACATCTGTCCATATACTGTCAAAGACTTCATGTTTGCGTTTTGCGAATTCAATGTAATATTGGTTGTGAATTGTGATGCTGTACATATCATAGTAAATGCGGTACAGTTGCACCCTACTTCACAAGTGTAATGCACGTTGCCTCGTCGTCTCTTCGTGGACAGTGTTGGATTCCATCACAAACTTGGTTACGTGGTATACAAATGGGCGTGCCTCTACAATGGTATAGTCCCTTACAGTACCCATGGTTACCTAGAATAAAATTGAATCTCGTAAAGCGTAGAGGACTGTTTTGTCACCTCGATTTGACCCTTTTCACTCGCAGACATTTGTTGAGTTATTTTGACTTCTCCGCAGCAGCCGGCTTTTAAAACATTGCGATGAATGGGGGATTTTGTTCATTATGAGCAATTTATTGTACTGCCACAATGTTTTTAACTCCATTTTGAGCAATTTTATCTTTTTGCCACAATGCTTTCAACTCCATGCTATAATGGTAATTCATTTAATATATTTTTTTCAATATGTTTTCCAAGTCGTCTGCTGCATATTTGATATATCTGTTAAATGGTTGATTTTTCCTTACAACATTGGTGACAGTTTAAAAGTATGTTTAGTGCCATCACACATGTATCGTGTCGGGATGCAGAAACTCAATGGGCACTTCAAAAAGTTCTTGGGACACACGAATTTTTCTGTAAACAAAACGATCACAATATGAACGATGCTCCAGGAAAACCAACCTTAGCGTAATGATTACATGCTTAGGTTTTAAATAGATACTGCTTGACAGAATGTCCTTAAAACATTCTATGCAAATGCAAATGTTGCAGAGCGTCGCTCATATAAGTTAGTGGGTTTTTCACTTTTGTTTTAAACAGGACATGTAAATTGAAGTCTTCGAAAAGAAACAGTGGAAGAATTATTGTTTATGTGAGGTACACTTTAACAAATTATGTTGATTTCTGGAAACAAGTTGATGATAGTATTTTATGCTTTAAAATCAAGGGATGTAGGGTTGTGGATAATAAAGATTTGTTGTTATGTTGGTGTTATAATATACCGTCCGGTAGTAGTAGAGAAAATAAATTATAAACAGAAGTGTTTTTGACACGATTACTGATCATATGTATTGTTACCAAAGTCAGTATAATGATAATTGTAACTTTTTTTTGATAGCCTGTGATTTTAATACCAGAACTGGTACAAGAACAGATTATGTAGAACATGAAAGTTTTATTAAATTCTGGATTATTGCCTGATGATTGTGAAAACGATCAAATTAAAATTATTGTGATAAAAAAAATTAATGAACAATGTAGACTTCTCTTAGACATGTGCAAAGCTACAGGTTTTAAATTATTAAATGGAAGAAAGGATCAATAATAGAGGGTAATTATACTTGTATGACTTCACAAGGATTGATTAATTGATTGGGTTTTAACGCCGTTTTCAACAATATTTTAGTCATATCACGGCGGCCAGTTCACCTACTCATATGTTTCATGGTTTTCTCACACCAGTACTCCATACAACTGGCTGCTTTTCCACATAGACTGTTAGCCCATTGGTGAAAGAGGAATGACGCGTTTCACAGTGACTTTTGTCAAACGTCGAAAAACCGTTGGCCGATCTGGGGTTCGAACTCACAAACCCTGGATTGGCAGCCCGCGTCGCTACCGACTGAGCTACCGGTACATAGTGTCACAAGGAAATAGTGTCATTGATTAAGTATTATGTAGAGCAGACATGTTTATGTTTATTTACGATTTCAAAGTACTTGAAGCCAATTTTTTCATCTGATCACTGTGCTGTAAGTTTTTGTATTAAAGGGGAACTGTCTGAAGGTACATATTCAGAGGAGAGGTTTAACTGTAATTATAGTGAAAAAATGTATTTATAAAGATAATAAATAGTAATGATATTTGTAGTCATTTTGAACATTTGCGTTGTAAAATTGATATGTCAGATACAACAGAAGAACTTGATTCAAATCTAAAAGAGTTTTATTCATGTGTAGAAAATGTTTTTAATCCTTTGATTAAAACGAATATTACTAATGGTAAACAAAATAATGATGATCAATGTAAAGAGAAGCAACCAGGGTATGATTTAGAGTGCAAAATAAGCCAATCTGTGATTTATAAGCAGCTGAAATTTTTAAAGGCACGATGACCCTGAGGTAACAAAAACAAAATGTTTAAAGCTAGAAACACATACAACAATTTGATAAGAAGTAAAAAGTAACTTCATGAACAATTGCATACATGAATAATTAGAAACTTTTAGATTTAAGAATGTCAAAGAATATTGGAAAATGCTAAAAGGTGCATGTGTCCAAAATAAAGTATGTAATGTAGATACAAACAATTTTGCTAGATATTTCAAGTCAATTTATGATTCTGTGTGTTTTCAACCTGATGAAGATATATTACTTTTTAATGAAATATATGTTAATGGTGAATTTCAATGTATGTTTGAAGAACTAAATGTCAATATACATATACATGAAGGTTTAAAGGCTAGTAAGGAATTAAATACAGGGAAATCAGTTGGTCCAGATTTCATGTTAAATGAGTTCTTTATATAAAGCAAACAATATATCATATTTGCTAATTGTTAAACTAAATAGTTTGATAAACTTTTTATTGCAGGCTATTTTCTTAAAAGTTTGTTAGACGGTTTTTATTGTACCACTTTATAAGAAAGGAGATGTAAATGATCCTTTTAAACACGCTAGGGAATTTTTTTACCACAATTCTAAATAACAAGTTGACAAAATGGGCTGAAAATTATAATGTGTATATTGAGGCACAAGCCGGATTCAGGGAAAATATGAGTACAGTTGACAATATATGTATACTTCATGGCATGATTAATCATCTGCTAAACAATAAAACAAGCTGTTTATAGTGTTTGTAGACTATACTAAAGCTTTCGATTTCATATTAAGGGACATTTTATCGTATAAGCTTATAAGGTAAGGGTTACGTGGTTATATATTGGATATCATTAAATCCTTTATATGAAAAGTATAAAACTACATGCAAAGTAAAAAATAATAATGAATTAAGTGAGAGTTTTGTGTCCATTAGGTGTAAGACAAGGGGAAATCCTATTTCAATTCCTATTTTCTATTTGTCTTTATGATATTAAAGAATGTTTCATTATAAAGGGTTTGATGGCATTGATATTGGAATGTTGAAATAAGTTTAACTGTTATATGCAGATGATATAGTTTCACTTTCTGAAAGTGAAATCGGGTTACAACAAGGTTTGAATATACTGGAAGAATATTGTGATAGATGGAAAATGCGAGTAAATGTAAACAAAACTAAAGTTATATCACCAGAAAGGGTAGAATAAGGCAAAATATGAAGTTCAAATAAAAAGAAGAATGTCTAGATAAAGTTCATAATTTCAAGTACCTTGGTGTTATTTTTTACAGTAGAGGATCCTTTTATTCTACATTTAAGGCATTGTATGGCCAAGCATTTAAGTCTGTTTGTATGCTTAAATATTATATGGTTTAATTCCCTAGTATGTCTATTTCCTATACATTTGAATTGTTTGATACATTTATAGAACCAACATTAGCTTAAGAGTGTGAGGTATGGTGTATGAATGATACAGTTAGATTAGAACAGATTCATTAAGAATTCTGCAAACAATTACTAGGGCTAAGGTCACAAACTCAAAATACTTTTGTTTATCGAGAACTTGGGAGATATCCACTCAAACTTAAGAGAGTAATTAGAGTAGTAAAATATTGGTTTAAAATAGCTAGGTCTACAAATGTAAAATATATTAAACATGTTTATGACATGATGTTGAATGATCTACAATTGTTTCAAGACAAGCACTCTTGGGCCAAGTCTATTACAAATATTTTAGAAACCTTAGGTTTTAATATTGTATGGCTAAACTAAGGTGTCGAAAATGTGAAGTTATTTCTGTCCGTTTTTGTCTCGCTGCGACGAAGTCGCGAAAGCGAGACTAAGGTGTTTAGCTCAACGTTAAAGCTTCGTTTTTTTAATTGTTCTCAATAAGTACTGGTAATATGGCTTTCATATTTGGAATATAGTTACATCTAATACCCTTCTACACATTGTATGCTCAAGATGCTGAGTATGAGCTTCTTTTTGGGGTAAAAACATGACTTTGGTGTTTTTTGGTGGATTTTATTGGGTAAAAAACATGATTTTGGCTGGATTTTGGGAATTGGACATAGCTTCTACATTTTTTTGTTAGATTGATTTTAAAATGTGCACACACTTTTCATAAATAAAGTTCTTCAAAATATCAAACGGGTTTTTGTGACAAACATTTTCTTTTTTTCTTTTTGTAATATTTTGTATTTTTTAACTTTGTGTTTAGCTTAACGTTAAAGATTCGTTTTATTATTTTTTTTCAATAAGTACTGGTATCAAAAAATACAAGTGCTAGGGTTTTCAAACTTCAGTTGTAGTTATATCTCTTCGTGCCATTGTATGTTAGGATTATGGTTAGGGTTAGGGTTAGGATAAGGGTTAAGGTTGTGGCTATTGAGTGTTACCTGATTTTGTGGTAAAACATGAATGTTGCTGTTTTTTAATGGATTTTGAGAAACAAACATACCTTCGTTATGTTTTGTTAGATTAACTACACAATTTGATGCACATGTAATGAATTGTGATTTTGAAAATATCAAATTTGATTTTAGGGTCATACATTTAGATCTTTTTTGGAATTGTGTGTACTTTTGGTCTTTTGGTCATTTGTCATTTTTACAATTGTGTTTAGTTCAATGTTTAAGTATTGTTATTTTACTTTTTGTCTTTTACAGATGCATTTATAGTCAAAGCGGGGGACAGCGAGACATTTAATTTCGCGTAATTCTTGTTAAACAAAGCCTTTATGATAATCATTTTCAGATATGTAATGCTGATTTACAATCATCTTCAAGAGCTAGAACATAAGGCTCTTTTTCTGATTTCGTTTTCCAATCATATTTACATTCAATTTAAATAGATAGGTTTAGAATAGCCCTAACATGATTTCGTGTTTCTGCAAGGGTTTGGAAATAAGGAATGAAAATAATTATGTAGAGTAACTCTGTTTCAGTTGCATCCTTAAGATGAAAATCAATGTGGAAATTGCGAAAATGCACACATTGAGCAACTTTGCTACATTCTTCAATGATTTTTGATTGATTTTCTAAGTGTTTTCTTCCTTCAAGTGACTGATATACATATGATGTTAATCCTAGTGATTTGTTATAACTACACAAGCTTTTGTAAAGCCGTTTGTAATTCAAACGGGGAAAAAATATATTTTCTATAATAATTCCAACCATTTGTGTTTGTTAGTCTGCTATTTCACTTTGTTCAAACAAAAGTGTAACATGTATGTGGTATGTCGGGCAAATTGCCATTTTTCCTGAATAAAATCTATCTATCTATAATCTACTTTATTATGTCAATATCCAACTGCAAAGCATGGAATACATTGGAAGAATTATCCGCATCATTAAAAGCATAAAGACACATGTGCGTAACAATACCACGTGGCTTCTTTTAGCAATAGTTAAATCACCATTTACGTCGTTGTCAACATTTAGTATAAATGTTCAAAGGGTAAGTTTACATAGAAATACATCACAAATGTTTACTAACTGTGTCAGTCATGTGTCAGCGTTACAGTGGTTGCCGTTTTACTTACAAGTCAATGGAAAACAATAGACAAAAAAAAGTGGGCTACAGTACTATTTTTTTGTCAAAAGACAGATCTTTATCAACATTACATCAAGATGGACAGTTAAGGCTCTAGTGAGACTTTCCGGATACACTAGCTCGCCTAGACGCGGCTCATATACATTTATTGGAAGGTTCTCTGGCTAAATTAGCCAACAATGCATAACCTAATCAGACTGAGCGGTGGACCATGCTGGATCTACTCTCTGTAAATTGTCCTAAAACACAATTCATTGATAAGATTACCCCTTTCATACAACACATCTGCAGCAGACCACTTTGTAATTAAATAAGCCAAACATATATAATATATCAATAAATCTATGTATAATTATTGAACAGAATTAAAAACATTTTGGCAATGAGGATGAGCAGTTTCTCCTTTGGCCGCGATTGTTTTCAATGCTGTAGAAACGTCTAAATGTGGAAACACCTATTTGTTCATAAGTCTAACTGGAAACCAACACTATTACCCCTTTTTTAAAACACTTTTTCTCAATTGTCGTCTGCGGCAGATGCCTCTGCATGTGAGAGGAGTTTGTTTATTAGAGAAAGCATACCACAGTCCTCAATATGGGATAAATCTCTACAGCCAACGGTATCCCCATTCATATCCATGTCCATCACGCACTTATGATCTATTGATGTTGTGAGTTCATTCCGACAAACCATCACGTCTCCAGCGTATCTTCTTAGATTGCCTTAATGGTGTAAATAAACAATACTTTGTCGGTCAATAAAATATGATTTTGCCAAAAGCATACGTAGCTAAGGGTGAGTGCATAAGTCTTTGGGTAATACTGTTATAACTGTAATGACCCCAATGTCGTTGGTACTAAAAATAATTGTCTCAGCGAAACGATTATTTCGAGTTCCTACAACATTGGCTTCCGGGTCAAATAAGGATATAATATCATGAATATCACCCCTTTATCTTAGAGTTCTGTGTCACAAGGACCGATGTCATGATAGCAAAATAATATATCGGGATATGTTGTTCCAGTAGCGATAAGTCGGTTTGTGTTTTACTTCGAAGCTTGCGGAACAATTAATATCTCGCGAGACCGAAGTAGCTCTCAGTAGGAAAATAATGCAAAGCCGCGTAAGACAACAGACAAATTATACAATTTTAAATTACTGTATCGCTTTTTGAATGACGTGACTACCAATGTAGCTTTCTCACATCAGTACTTCACCTCGCATTTATACCAGGCGACTGGCTACCCCTAACATTGGACTGTTTAATCCATTGGTGAAAAACGAATAAGTTTTGTCAAGCATTGGAAAAAAAAGATGGCCGAGCCTGAGATTCGAATTTACAATCCATGTATCGACAACCATCGTTGATTCCGACTAAGTTATGGCGGCTCGAATAGTTGGAAATTCAAGCAAAGAGTATATTGTGCATCTCTCCCAAACTCATATACCCATATAACACAAACAACTGTTACTATATATATAACGTCAGTGAAAACAATCTGAAAGTACCTTCACATATCAGCGGCCCGACCGTGAGTTGGACTTTTTTCCAATTGGGCCATGTGTTAAAGCCAAGGATTGGAAGCACTGCCTTGTCACATATGTAACCTTCGTCATATTGAACCTCGTCGTAAACACCATGACGGTAAATAAAGCATTTGTCCCTGAAATTAATGTTTATTAATCAGGAGATTAAGGGTCTTGTTGCATCTGCGGACATTGAAGACTCAGGTGAGCTCGTGTATACACAGAGTCTTCACTGTATGCATACACGTAGATGAAACGTATACACATAGATGAAACGTCTTACGGAAAACCCTGGTTTGTACGCTCATACCCCTATATGTTGATATAAATCAGGGATGTCATTAAACCTCCAATCGCAAGACGCGGCGCATATCATTAATGTAGGCGAAAAGGGATCATCTTGTCTCAACCATAGATGTAACTTCTTCTACAAGTGTAGTACCTCTGGTTCTTCTCTCAGACCACATATTATGGTGTGAAGATATGAAACATTGATACCATTAAACCTCGAATCGCCAGTCACGGCTCATATTATTCGTCTAGGTAAAAAAGGTGATCGTGTTGCATCTGCGAATAGCATAGCCTCTGTTGAGCCTGTGCATACACGCACACAGTCTCACAAAAATCTACACTGTTCGAATATATTAATATGATAGGTGTATGTAAAACCGCGATGCCACTAAACCTTGAATCTCCAAGCGACGCGCATATTATTCGAGTCGGCGAAAGGTGTATGGTTGCATCCCCGTTTTGGTGTGAGATAACGCGTCATGGGAGTGAAACCAGTGTTGCTACGATTTTAGTATTTCGTAAGAGGTTACATCGATATATACTGCATTTTTAAATGTAGGAGGATGGTGAAGGGTCTAGTGTGATTGTGACAGTGTATAGCTCCACCTGGGCAACCTATTCGCATTAGAAACAAGAGATCATTTGACATGTTTTGATGGTGTTTCACAAAGTTTTCAAAAGTATTTCAATTATATCACGGAGTTTAATTGGTAATTTACCACTGCATTAGTCGTTATGATATCCCCGCAACGCTTGACGTCAATTGTTAGAATATTTAAGTCTGGGGATTGAACCGTGGTCTACCGATCCCACTACACCACGGAGACGGTCCATTTTACGTGACGCAGCTCATATATAGGTGCTTGAAAGAGAAAATGTTGCAAAAGGTAGTACACGCACAGTATTCCGAATCAGACACTTACTTGTTGTTGATTGTCTGACACTGGTTCACAAAGGGACAATCGCAGTTCTCGGTTATTTTCGGAGAAACGTCGTTATTGTCGTACGAAAGAAATCGCATCATATTCGTTTGTTGACACCCCACTTTAATATACTGTTTACAATGACTGCTATCGTATTTGATCAGTTCTATCTGGTATCTCTTGGCCGAGTACTTAATGTTGACATTAATACTTCCATTATCCCAGGATAGCATGTTCTCTGCGTTATGATGCATTACCGTCTCCACCAGTGGTTGGCCATCTTTCCAGCCAAATCTGCATTCGACTTGAAGACTGTCTGTTACGGAAAGAAAAGGATATATACTTTGAACATTTCTGTTACGGCAGATACAAAGATATCTACGACTGTTACAATAAATAAAAGGATATGGATTTGTTACTGTAAACAGAGGGATTATTTCCATAATATGCACGCTGTTAGTGTTATTTGAAAACTTGACTGATATATAGCATGCATATGATTTTTTATATGCTAACCCTAATCCTTGTTTTGTTGATATCAGCTTTTTAGCACGCTTTCAAATGCTTAACTATTCTATTCAATAATATACTTTCATGTATGGAGATTGTTCATATGTTTCCCAAAAGCTTCCACATTCGACTGCTTCATACTTGTTTAAGGCCTATGTTAAAAAGGGTTAAGTGATGGATAATTGCAGATATAATAATTGAAATAACTCACCTTGATTGAAGTTAATTTGGTATGTCCCATTCGACCTCTGACCAAGAGTATACATTTCTGAACAAGAGCTTCTAAATATATATACAGTCAAGAATGATTACGTGTTTCGTCTACCAATAAGGCAGTATATCAAAGTGCGACAGACAAGCGGACGGACATACGACTGAAAAGTGATAATTATGTGTCACCCTGCCAAGGCAGGGACACAACAACGAATATATATATATATATGTAAGCTCTTAACAGGCATACATAAAACAAACTGTATATACTTTCCGCTAGTGTTTTCAAAGCAGACAAGCATTAAAGCTATACACCAGCCCTGCGTTCTGTGAAACAGTTCTGCAGCTCACGGTTGCCAATCCACTAATCAAAATTACTAATACTATTAATCACCAGTATTTTGATTGGTTAATTGGCAACCATCAGCTATCAAACTGTTTATTTGAACGCAGGGCTGATTTCATAGTAACTAGTAGTATCTCTCTGGCAATATGTTCAGCTCTGTATCAAATTTTTACATCAAATTCACTTGTTGTAACAAGTTTTTCTACGTGTGTTGGTCCTTTTGTTTGATTTGCGACAAACTAAAGGGGCTACAGTTCTAGTGTTTTAATGTCAAAAGATACATATACGACTAAAGTGCATTTGGACGGACAGTGAAGGTTCTGGTGAGATTGTGCGGATGCACAGGTTCGTCTGAGTCTTAACTGTACGTAGATGCATTAAGATCCCAAATCGCTAGACGCGGCTCATAGCATCTTGAGTAACCGGTTGATAAATACAATATTATTCGACACCAACAACCTGAGTCTGACCCCTGCGCAATAATAAAAGAAACCATATTCATGTAATGACATACATGTATAATCATAGTATTTTAACTGTGTCTTCTTTACATAACCAGTCGTGAAGTCATAAACAAAGTTTTTAAAAAATAAAGAAAAAACCCATGTACAATGGTGTTTCTAAAAATAACGTAGACTAACGTAATAACGGCACTATTTCTTTCACCATCGTGACTAGACGTACACACTTTGTATTTAGATTCACATAATACAGATAAAAGCTGCATCAATGTGAACAAACACACACAAAATACATATTTGCACAAAGGTCAGGATCAGAATAATCTTGTAGAATATATCTTGTATGATAATACCCTGAATTAGGAATACATCCTCGATACATTTCATCCTGATGCAAACACCCGGAGCAGTCAATAAATGAATCACACACTCTGGCTTCTGTCAGACACCTCTGGTCATAGCACTGGAACGTTTGACCTTGACAAAAAGCTGAAATAATAAATGTTGATGATATGCTTTGTTTGACTAATCTATTTACTGTGGACTTGCGTTAACTCAAACATGCGATCATTCGTAAATAGTGTTCAACCCTTTCCCAACTGCTGACGTATGTGAAAAAGCAGACGACTTTTGAAAACACAGTTTTTAAACTCCATTTAATTAGTATACTTTCATTTATAGAGAATCTCCATATGATAAAATATTTTCAAAGTAAAAGGTTAACCATTTCCGGAAACTGTTATGTCTTCTGAAAAAAAACTGAAGCAGCAATACTGATTAATCACATGAACAAGAACAATCGATATGCTATTTTCTTGAGTTCTGGCTACCTCTCGACGTCGAGTTATTGCGAAACCACTGTACATATATCTCGTTACTTACACACCAGCCGCGTCTAGTAATTTTGGGTCTTAATACATCTGCGTACAGTGAAGACTCGGGTAAGCCTGTGAATTTGTATGTAATTTAGTCATAGATGCATATTTTGACATACAACTAGAAGTGTAGAACAACTAGTTTGACGCCCATTTACATTTATATGGTCCCGTAACGGAAAGTCAATACATTCCCAAATTACCAGACGCGGCTGATATATTCCTTCAAAGATTATTTACTACAGATAAGCTGAAGCTTTAAGTACGCAAGAAATGGATATTAAAGACCTAAAAATATGTTGATAGATAAGTAAACTGGTCTTCCAGATGACAGTCTTTTAATTTATTGAATTAAAACGTACATCGAAAAGGTTGGGGAACAAACAGTGTATATCTACTATAATCGACTAATCCAAGGACTTGCGGTTGATCTTACCACAATCTTCTTCATCTGTACGATCCAGACAGTCTTCTGTGACGTCACAACGGTCTAGATAGGGTATACATTGCCCGGAGGAGCAATCCCATTCATTGTATGTACATTGTTGATAAACTGGTGAATATATATATAAGTAAAAAGTTATGTGTTTGTTATCATCTAGACGCTTTCGTATATTGCAACAACTACAAAATAAAGCGTTGATAATTGACTCGAGCTATTTATAGAACCTTTTGGAATTTACAGAATCTTTGCCAATCTCCTTCGCAGAGTTGTCGTTCCTTACACTCACTCATACATTATGAATGTAATAAGTCGCGGAAATGGTACCCCTTACGGCAACTCAAATATTAAGAAAACGAAGAGACGGATAAAAAAACGGGACGATCATTCGATGTAGCAACAAAATTTCTAATTTTTCGCCCGTTTCCATAGCAACTGTGGTTGCTATGGCGACCATTCTACAAAAGGAACAACTAGAGCCTAGACCCTTCATCCCTACCAAATTTGGTCGAAATCCGTTGAATAGTTTTGGCGCTGCTTGCCACAAACAAACAAACAGACAGAAACGAAGACCGACTTTAAGGGTCTCTAGAAGAGAGACCCAATAATTCAAATATATTTATTACGGCTTGTAAAGTCAATTTCATTGTTTCATTATATATATCATTCCTCGAGTAACATTCATAAAAAGTTATTATATCTATAGTCTCTCAATATAGTATTCCTTTAGAGTGTGGTGTCTCGATGTCATAAAATCAATTAAAATGACAGCTGTAAACCTAGTAACCTACCACATCTTTCTTTATCCTTTCAAATTGCGCAATCTTCAATGACGTCTCATTGTTATAAAAGAAAAGAAAATAATGAAAATGAAAGCTGTAAGCCTAGTAAAGCGGCCATTTCACCAAGGATTGTTTTGGTCCCGATTGTACGCGATCCTTTTTTTGGTCGATCGGCCGCAATTTGTGCGAAAATAGTCGGGAACCTGCGAGCCCTGTCGAGCACTTCCCTATACGTCGGGGGAAGATCTGGCGCGATCGCCTCAGTCCTCCGAGGGTCGGGTACCGAAAAGGTGATCTGCTACTGTTTTTAAACCGTCGGCCCGTAGTCGTCTTGGTCGTCCGAAGGTCCCCTGAATGTCTCCTTGTCTCGTCCGCCCTCTGGAGGTTTCGTATAGCCTCCGCCGCTCTCGGGTCTCTACCGGGCCATTGCCATGTACCTGCGGGTATTTGCGCGTACTTTCGCATAATTGCGACCCGGAAACGTGTCGATCGCGCGAAGAAACTTCCGTGATTCGTCCCCCCGCCATGGTCCATTGGTCAGGACTCAATCGTGTCAAAAAAGGGGACGATTGGAGGCGATTCAGGACGACTATCGGGCCGATCAAAACGATTGATTCATCGGGGACAATCTGGTCCAGATCGGGCCGATTGAAAAGAAAATCCTTGGTGAAATGCAGCCTTAACATATCACATCATTCCTTATCTTTCCAACGAGGATCAGTAGCTCAATCGGTAGCGACGCGGGTTGTCAATCCAAGGGTTGTGAGTTCGAACCCCAGCTCGGCCAACATTCTTTCCGACATTTGACAAAAGTCACTGTGACAAGCGTCATTCGTCTTTCGCCAATAGGCTAACAGTTTATGTGGAACAGCAGCCAATTGCTTGGAGAATATGTTGCGTGGGGTACTGGTTTAGGAAAACCAGGATACATATGAGTAGGTGAACTGGTCGCCATGATATGACTGAAAAATTAGTGAAAATGGCGTTAAACCCCAAACAATCATTATTTATCTTTCTAAATTAGGGCAATGAATGCTGTAAAACAAGTAGCATACCTAATTTCTTCTTCATCTTCCTGAATTGGGGCAATCTTTATTGAAGCCTCATTATCATAAAAGAAACCAATGACAATGACAGCTGTTAACCTAGAAGTCTACCACATGCTTCTTCATCTTCCCCATTGGGGCAATCTTTAATAAAGTCTCATTATCATAACAGAAAACAATGAAAATGACAGCTGTTAACCTAGTGACCTACCGCATCCTTCTTCATCTTCACCATTGAAGCAATCTTTAATGAAGTCACACAACATATAAGATGCGATACATTCTTCATCATTACAGCGGAATCCGTTAAAAGGACATCCATCATCAAACACTATTATGAAAATAAATACACACAATAAAGCATCCTTATCCAATCAGGAAAATAAAAGAAACGAAAAACAAGATATTGTCAAAAGGACTGTGTCGCGAATTTTGAGTCAATACAAAGTAACCTGTTTTAAAAATGTGCAATTACTGAATTAGTCTACACCAGGTTACATTTAACAATAAATCACATAACTATTGATTGATTGATTTGGGTTTAATGTCTTCAACAATTGTTCATATCACGGCGATCAGTTCACATACCTATGTGTTTATATCTTTTCTACACCTGTACTACACATGTCCTGCACTCAACAGTATTGTCAAGCAACTGGCTACTGTTCCACATGGTGGAAGACGACTGACGCTTGTCGCATTTACTTTTTTAAGCGTCGGGAAGAATGTTGGTCGAGCTGGACATCGAACTCACAACTCCGGGATCAACCCCGCCAACTACCGAGGCACGGCATCAAAAATAATTGCGGCATACCATTACAATATTTGGAACATTTTGACACCACGTGGGTATCAGTTTACGACATACAGTGACTGGTTCCGTTAATCTAAGATAATGCACTGCCATTTGATTCAATGTTGGGAACCAGTGACCACTTTACGACATTTTTACGACACCCGTTTTTATCATTTTGACAGCTTGTGTATTTCACACTTGTTTTATTGTTGTGAAGTGTTAATTCAGCCTTTTAATCCGAAAGACCAACAACTCTGAGCGATATTGATACATCAAAGGCCGTATATATGATAACTGGCTTTTTGAAGCAGGTTTAGACGATCGACGTATACCTTTCATGATTTTTAATGACAATGTAAGTTTGTCACTTTTGATTGGGAAAAATCTATTTAATTATGGACGAGTACACACAATTAGTGAACCAATAATGAGATTGAATATAAATATTTCTTCTCTTGAAATTAAAGAAAAGTAGCGAACAAATGGCTAAAATATTTGTCAAAAGTGGCGAAAATGAATGGCTCCTTAAAATTAAAAGTGGCTCCTAAAATTTAAAAGTGGCGACCTTTATTTCAATGTGGCGAAAGTGGTGGCGAAAGAAAAATTCAACCCAGAGCAGGCCCTGAACTAGTATTTATGTTCTTTTAGAATTTTAATTTTGAGTCATAAATCGTGAAAAACATGCAAACAACCAATAGTGTTTACCTCCGACACAATACGGTGATTCGTCGCTATTATCAAAACAATCGTTAGGAATACCGTCACATCCGAATATAAGCTGGGTCATTTCTCCACTACCACAATAGAGGAAACCCTCGTATGAATAGTTGAATATTCTAGCAAAGGGCACTATGTGAGCTGAAACCAATGTTATACCACATACGTCTGGTTTTACAGTTTCTAAATACTGATACTATAACTAATACAGTGTAATGTTCTTAAAATAGCACAGATGATTTATGTCATAAATGAATATATTTTCTAATATCAGTGCGAGGTCAACTGTTCTATTTTTAGAACATTATTCTGAAACATTTTGAACAGGTTACTTTGAAAACAATTATTCATTATCATCATCAATCTTGATTTCCTCCTATACAGAGGATTTGAAAGAGAGAGAGAGAGAGAGAGAGAGAGAGAGTTACATTTGTATATGCTAGGCACGAAGCACACTGAACTGTACCTCATGCGCACAGAACTGTCACATGTACAATGCGCAGGAAAGGCAGCAATGTGTAAGTATATAGTGCACAGCAGACACACGTCTGTGACAATCCAGTGCGCAGGAAGCATATTCGGATTACGTTTAGCATAATCCTATACTGGACTGATTGAGAATCGTTTCTGTTATTGTCTATATAACACAAACTGCGCTGTAGATGTTCTTACACTCCATTCGCCGATATAATAATTTGATACTTTTGTATCAATACAATGTTTCCAAATATATTTACTTGGAAATACACTATAATCAATGTAATCTTGTAACACATTGTAAATGTTATACTTGCGTAGAATATATATACTATCAGAAACAAACCCGGTATCGGAATTACTTTTTACAAAGGAAAAGAGACGCAAAAAAAACGTTTTGTTGCACAGTCCCTCTCCAAACAACAAAGTTGACCATAAAAGGTCAGTTTTCTCTTCTCTATTTCAGCTTCAATAGGAAGAGCACAAATAAGACCAAGAACAATATCTGTTCTTGATCTAACCCTAACCCTAACCCTTACCCTTTCCCTAATCCTAACCCTAACCACAATATACTCTTCTTTAAAACAATTTGCACACGTTGTAACGGTCTCATAGTGGGTAGTATCGTAAGTATTGGATTCGGTATCTGAGTACAGGGATACAAAGTGGCTACCCCTTTAATGGCAAATTATTTCCGGGTCTCAAATTACAACTTCGTCAAATTTAACTTCACTAGAAACATTTGTATGCACTTTTTTTTTTCCTATCAAATAATCTCCAAAATAATGGACGATCAACACCAGACGCACTATCGATACCAGGGTTAATGAGCAATGGAAACTTTGCTAATATCTGACAAAATGAACTGGTATAAATTGTCTATAAAATAGTATATATCACTTAACTGGTAAATGATCTTCACTGTCTTTCAGACGAGTACTGAGATTAAACTCAAAGTACAAAGTTGTTCTTCGGACACCCTAAGCCATTTGACTGACATATCAAAACACTGAGTAACGTAACCATAGACATCAATTCAATGTTAAATACTATTGGACGGTGAGAAGAAACATTAATACAGTTATCGTCCATAATTTTACAGTATTTAACGAAATACGATAGCTCGTCAGAGACAGTGACATGATTGATCAAAGACGTAGAGATTGTTACATAAGACACATAGCTTGAGTCTGCACCGGAACACAACTATGAAGTTGTAATATTAAACAAATTGAAAAGAGTGATTAGTTCGCACAATGCGGTCCCCTCCTCTCAATTTGTTTCATAAAGGTATGACCGTTTATATGGGCATTAAAATCACCCATCAATACGACTCCCAATGTGATGACTCTAACCACAGTAATTAAATGAGGCATACAACTTTCATTTAAATATGTTTCATATGAGCAATTTCTCCTTTTGCCACAATATTTTCAACTCTTTTCATAATTATACTCTTTTGTATAGACACTTTTCATGTGTTTGCCAAATTATTTTCAAATTTGTCTGCTGCAGATTTGTTGTATGTGAGAAAAAATTAATACCTTACCGACATAATCTGTTGCATTATTAAAGATGCGTTTCTCGCAGATATATTGGTTGATTTTATCAAAGGCACACGTCACATCGTGCCAGTTCTCGGTAGACAATATACTAGACATCCGAAGAAAAGTACTCAATTCGATGTTTAGTCCATTCGGCTGACGGTCTGCAGTACCGGTACCTTTGTTCCTGGTAAAGAAATTCCGCTAGACCGTATACAACATGTATATAAAGATATAATTAGAGATTAAAAGTGAAAACATAGTAGCAAAAGGCGAAATTGCCTATTTCGAGCAAATTTGCTACAATGTATTTTTCAAAAAGCACAAGCAAAATACGTCTGTATGTGGGAAAGTGGATCCAAATCCATCTATACAAGTTTGCAATTAGATTGTAATTATTAAAATTGCCAAACCTCCGTAGTTAGGTTTCCATGTGACATAACTATTATATATTATGTGTTTGAGCAGCGACCAGCGATTTTGGGTCGTATTTCCTCACAAAATTGGCATCATTTAAGGTAGAATCATACCTTTGAAATTACTTAAGAAATCGCCATTTTTATCACGTTTGAAGTGGTATTCGGATAAAATTAAAGGCAGACTGTAAACAATGAATTTCCTGTGTGATGATATCAATTTTATATATATGCCGTGACAATTTAGATAACATAATGCGAATTAAAATGTAAATTTCGCTAAAATATGTTAACAGTAATTAAATTCTTATTTACCATTTACCAAAGTTTCAAGAACATATGTGGAGCCGACAATGCTGTTAACACTGTCGCGCGTCGAAACGCGCATTGTGGTTAGTTTACAATTGAGAATACATTTTAGTTACAAATATCAACATTATTAAAGGCTTAATGAGCTCCACAAAACGCACAAACAATTTTATCAAAAATGGTAAAAAAAATGGTTTTCAAAAGAACTTTGCGTATGCAGTGCGGCAGAACAGCGAAGGGTCTGAAGATGCCATGCAACACGCATTGACTGCCTTTGTGGAACAAAGGTTCGGGAACCACCATATATGCAAGGATTGGTGTCAACACGGAAAGGTGGACGAAGAACTGAAAATAGCAGAGTCTTTTACCTATTTAGGTACGATATTGGACGCTGGTTTTGGTAAAAACTGTAAATCTAAAATAATAGATCGGTGTAAAAAGGGTAAAAATGTATATCATGCTATGCTTGGGTATGGAATTAAGCTTAAAACCCTTAACCCGTTAACCGTGTGTAACATATATAATAAGGTAATAAAACCAACCATATTATACGGCAGCGAGTTATGGAACGATATTAAAACTACGGACGTAGATGAAATAAATAGGACACAGCATTATATTGTTAAGTTAATACAGCAATTTCCAAAATTAACCGGTTCCGACATGAGCGAGTCAATGCTAGGTTTAAATCGACTGTCAAGTCAGGTAGAGGATAGGAAACTACTTTTTGTTCACAAAATATCGACTCTTAGCACAAATTCTATTACTAGGCAAATATTAACACGAAGACTACTTTCTTACATAAAAGATCCGAAAACGATGAAAAGTTTTATACCGGATATGTACCAGATCACTGAAAAATATCTAATGACTGACATTTTATATTGCTTTACAGAAAACGCGGAAACTCTTTCTAAATATGCATGGAAACGGCGCGTTCGTCATGAAATAACGGAACTTATTGCATAAAATCTATGTTTTACGCCCGCTTAAGGGATACAGAAACATTGCAAAAACCGGGCGTAAACGGCGAGAAAACGTGTATAAACAAAGCGATTCTCGCGCGTACGTGCCGTTTCAGACCGGTTAGGTGTTTTACATATGCATTACCCGGGCACCGTTAGTAAACAAAACATGGACCCTCCATCTCCCCTAGAATAGGAGCAATTGTTGGGTTAACAATAACATCAGCTTCTTTAACTCGATAATCGGTAACATGCAATAGACTCACAGTTAAAGAGCATAACATAATCCAAAACCATTCGAGTCAGCGATGCCAACCTTTATGTAGGACCGGTTCGTGGATATATAAAACATAACTTGTTTACTTTATGACGTCACATGTGCCAATCCTTATCGCGTCATGTTCATCGGCGGTTATCGTACAACTGAACGTTACAGCGGACTATAGGTTGGACGTTTGCTCTTATTTTATGCAATAATAGCGAAAATACACATTTTCTCGGGAGTGAACATCTGCGGACGCCCTTAAAATGTGTTTATGCCCTCGTGCTTCGCACTCGGGCGTAAACACATTTTGCGGGCGTCCGCAGATGTTCACGCCCTCGAAAATGTGTATTATCCCTATAGTGAACACAGATTATGGGAACGGCGTATTAATAACGATTTCGACTTTACTCTATTTAGGCGAATACATACATCTATAAGTCCGGCAGTTGTTTGGTCAATTTCAAAAAGAGAAAAAATAATAGTCTCTCAACATTCATTTCATCTACTTGGGTTCAAAAAGCTGTTAGAAACAAAGCAGTGTGTACACTCTGTTAAAATGTTTATGTAAACAAATATGTGCATATTTTATCAGAATGTTTAAATTTTTAACAAGCAAGAAAGACGTTAATTAACGATATATCTCGAACATTTGGAAGGGAAAATGCGATGCACTTAACTTGGCTAGGAAAAGTAGATTTTGCTTGTGAATTAATAGGCGCAAGGCAGGAGAATATTTCCATCGAGCAGAACTATGATTTTTACAATGTGTATTCACATTTGTGAGAACCACAGTATCTGAATATGATTTGCAACAAGTTATTGTTGATATATAAAGCTCTGCTATAATATCAACACATCATAACCAGTATATTAATATATTGAATATCAGACTCATCATGTCGCTATAAGCATTAGACGCTGGATGTAACTTTATTTTCTTTTCTTCTATCATATTGGGTATGTATATATTATATTTTCTTTTGATGTTAACAAATCTCCCACGAGAAAGATGAATAAATAAATAAATAAAAAAAAACTGCTTTCTCCATACATGGAAAATCCTAAGAAATGTTTAACTACAGGGTCCACACAATGAAATGCATCACTAAATAACATTGCGTGGTCCGAAGAGCCTAAATTTAGAAACTGCAATCAGTCATAAATGTTCGACTGTCGTTGTGCCGCTGCCACTCTGAAGTACAACAATGGTGCAAAATATGTAACAAATTTGTTTAAGAAATCATTATCGCCACGAAAAAAACCAGACACATACTGCAACCAGGGCGACAAAATATGTAAATATCAGCAATCCAATCTTATAAATCTAAAACGCAAAAATAAACAACGAATTCAATTAAAAGAAGACAGAAAACGCAAAGATAAGACATCAAAATTAAAACTTGGTGTGGTATATGAAAGTAATATTTTAAATGAAAACTCTATAAATATACAAGAAATCCCAGACAAAATGCCAACGATGAAGCAAATCCATTATATGTTGATGTCAAAACTACTAAACTAGTAACTGGTTTAAAAGTTGGGATAATTGAGGGTATTGAAGAAGGGTTGGCGAATTTTAATGATTGGCTGCAAAAATTGCCCTGAAATATATTCTGCTAGCACATAACGTTGACAAATTTGATTTTCCCATATTGATTTATCAGATGCAGAAGTGCAAACCTTTAGCAAACTTTACGTACCTTATCACAGGTGTTGCGCTAGAAACTGTTTAAAGTTGGGGTAATTTAACTTTAAATGGAAAACCTGTGACAGCAGTAACAGCTGAAGAAGGGTTGGCAAATTTTAATGATTGGCTGTCAAAGTTACCCGGAAAAAAAGTCTGCGTATATTTTCGTACCTTATCACAGGTGGTGTCGATATTTAAAAGATATACAGCATTACCCGACTATAAACTGTCTATAATATACAGACACCTGTGCACTGCCATTGAAGACTCATGTTATAATGCAGACAACGATGTCATTGGACTGCAAAGGATATGTACATACTGTAATAGTGGGTTATTATCCAAACTACACAGGGAAACCTTGCCATTAACTATCTGTTTTTAAACCACCCTAAGACGTATTGAATTTCGGTGCTGTGTGAATATAATAAAGTCAATACTTTCTACAAATTACGAATGCATTATCAAGGATAGAATAGCTAGAAAGCTTTGCATAACAGGTATAACCTTTGAAATGCTCCAACTTGTATGTTACCGATATGGAGAGAAAGGCATATTTTGTTTGCTGTTTTCTGAAGTACGTAACAAAACATCAAGGGTGACACACTGGAAAGTAATTATCACTATTATTAACAAGTTCATTCGTGATAACTTTGCCGATATACAAGTTTGAAGATCTTTCGTGAATATAGAACTCATTCATTCATTCTGATATTTAATTATCCTCGCCTTGCAGAATTAAATATTTGGCGAGCAGGAGAGAAGAACTAAATGTAAGATAGGTAGCAACGGTTTGAGACTAATGCATGGAAAGTGAGGAAAAATATATGCCTAAATCAGTTATGAAAAAACAATCCGAATATGATTTTATTGTATTTTGTTAATGATTTACTGTATAATATGAAATGCCGCAACTATTTTGAATATTTAAAGGGAGATAATAGATACAACTTACCACTATTCATTAGAAAATAGCTTTCACCAAAGAATAGAATTTATGATTATTTTGAAAAAACGGGTGTTCATTTTAATTACCTTGGATGCGGTTCAAGTTTCACGGCATTGCAATTTACTAAATTTCTGCAGATTGATTTTCTTGAAATCATGTTAAATAGTAGCAGAAAGGGTCTTCTAAATTATGTATTTTTTTTTAAAAAATCTCTCGAGAGAATTTCTAATAAATCAGAAATAACTTAATTACTGTTGAAATATTCTAGCGAAATTTCCATTTTAATTCGCATTATATTATCTAAATTGTCATGACAGATGTATTAAATCTAAAGCATAATGTTAATTTCATGCGAATACCACTTCAAACGAGAAGGAAATGGCGATTTCTTTAACCATACTATCATTGTCGCAAAAAAAACCCGTACATTTTGATTTCAAAAACGACGTTATTTCAAAGGTATGATTCAACCTTAAAGTAACATTTGCAATCAACTAGTTCGGCTTCACTTGTTTAGTGTCAGGAGATGCATCTAGGACTATATAACTTATAGACATGTAGTAAAGACTCTGGTGAGACAGTTCATGTGCACATGCTCACTGGAGTCTTCACTGTGCACATTTACTCATTTACAAAATACCATACCAAGCTAGAAACGTTGCGGGCGATCCATCTGTCCACTTAAAGTCACTAAAATAGCCACCGTAATTGGACTTCTTCAAACCTGAATTGTATAACAAGTGGTTACAAACTTACATACAAAAACAAGTTATCATACAACGAGTATTTCAACATTCTTTTCTCAGCTAAATTACGCGTACTGTTGGTAAGATTATTCTGATACCAGCGTATCAGCCGTAATGCTTTCCCCGTAGCCCTGTGCGCCCTGGAAAGAAGCAACCACTATAATTTTTAAAGTATTTGGTAATACCCGACAAACTCACATACAAACACACTTAGATTTCATTAAATGTTTTGCTTTTTACAACTTGTCTGTCAGTTTTAGAAAGCTATATACGGAAGGCATATGGAAGAATTGTTTTATACCTCTGCCATATTTTATGAAATATGTTGGACAAACAAGAATTGTTGATATTGTCTTACCACAATTTAATATTGCGTGTAATGACACATTACTTTTATTTGATTGTATCTTTCCGTCTTATCTATAGATATGTTTTATTGTTTTATTGAAAAGACACAACCTTAAATCATTTCAAAGTGACAGATGAACAACGGACAGACAGAAGGACAATATAACCTGTATCACGATCTGGCCGAGTTTCTGGAGCAGGTGAGTGTTGAAAATGTTGTAGAAATTGCCAAATTCGAGCAATGTCTCCTTATACACAATGTTTTCCACTTTGTATCAAAATTATACTTCCACCTTTCACAATATCGTATACGTCTCATCAAAACCGCTTAAAATCTTCTATCAGGTAAAAAGACAACTCTTTCTCACATACAACAAATCTGCATCAGACAACTTTCAAAACGTCATGGTTAAACTGTTGAAATATCATCAAGAAAACGGAGGTGTTATTATTGGAAAGAGTTAAAAACTTAATGCGTTAATGTTTACAAAGCTCGTCATGTGCAAATGCATCAAAACGCGTGTGTATGTGGGAAAAGGTTAAACACATACCAATATAGAAGTCGCCAACATCAGTTATATTTTTGGTCCACTTTTCTATGATAAAAGAGTGGATAAAGTCGAGCTCTCCTCGAGATTGAAAGCTAACCAAATGCCCGTCGAACTCGGTACAAAGATCTTCTCCGCGTATCCAAGATAAACCATCCTTTTTGCTGAACAGTTGGTAACAACTTTGGTTATAGAACTCCCAACCGTCAGAACAGTCTAAACAAGAAAATATGTAAGTAAATAAGTAAGTTAGTATGTTTTATTATAGTGATTTGCATATTGTATTTTACAAATATTTATACGAGTATATCAACAACAAAAAACACCCGGTCGTGTAGATCATATGAGTTACTTTAACGACTAGAATGTATATGAATTATCGTACAATTGGTAAGTATACTTACCCAAGTGTCATAGTTTTAGACATATTTCGACGCATCTGCAGCAGACGACTTTTGAAAACAGCATTTACTCCTTTTGTCACAACGTTTTCAACTTTATTCAATGCTTGTACTTTCAATAATAGATATATTCCATACTTTGTCTAGATGTTTTAAAACATGGTCTATTGTAGATTTGTTGAATTCGGGAAAGGGTTACAATTGAATTGGGTCAAACAAAAAGGGGTTCTATTTCATCTTCTCTTTGGCATCAACTGTAGGTTTATAACTGGACACACTTCTAGTTTGTCATCAGAATTTACATCCATGACTCTAAAAAGAGTAATACTTAAAGTTGGTGGAGAGTGAAGAGCGCTTGAGTCTTCAATGTGTTTATGTGCAAAAAAGACCCTTTCCGTCCTACACCGTCTCCTATATAGTCATATAACGATTGAAATGAAACTGCAAGCTTTACTTTATTGAATTTAAAACGGTAAACGGATGTTTACATATGTCCAATATGACTGCTTCACATTCTCGTGAGTTGATATGGTATATATAGGCACATACCGGGTCCAAACTAGTGTTCTTAAACTAAGCAATTGTATTGTTATTTTTGTATTTGGGTTTAATTTCTCAAAACTATAATACACATTAGTAATGACCATTTCATAACAAGCTTCGAACACATACAAATCATGCATTCGTATCCTGCATTCAAGCCGACAGCTCACTAGTACGGTTATGTTGAACATATCCAAACCTCCGTCTACCGTTGTAGATCCAATAAACTGAGCGTTGTAAAAAGGCTATTGACTCCCAAAGAAATCATATTACCTAGGTTTTTTTCCGTTGCGAGATTTTGCACAAACTGTACAAGTTTATACTCTGCCAAAAACCCGACACCAGTCTCATATGCAAGAACCTAGTTTTGAACGTAACACGCATCGTGTGCCAGCTCGATTTGATTGGTTCAAGGAAATTTCTAGAGTCACAGTACTTCCCTAACTCGGTAGATGTATGCTGTAAGGATAGGTCTTCCAGCGTTATCGAGTGCTGAAGGCAGTCACTGCTTGAGTCAGGAAAGTACAGGGCCTAAAACATAATAACTAATAATTGAGTGGCGCCCTACGAAAACCGACCGTAAGGCACTTGCGGCCATTGTAAATGCATGTAAGCAAGAGCAGCCGCAGTCTGATCTGGCTATGAACTGTACTCCAATTAGTTATAACAGGTTATAATAACCTTCTGTTAAGCAGTATCCATTTGAATCCCTAGCATGAATACGCAGGCAGGTCTTTTTCCACACATTTAACAATAACGTTACAGCTGGTTTTCGCAGAGCACCGCTCAATAAAAAAACAGCGACCGAAGGAATGCTTTAATATACTTCGTCAGAAGATACGTAGTATAATCAGATGCAGACGGACACTGGGGGCTCTGGTGAGACTGTTTGTATACATAGGTGCATATGAATCATCAACATGGAACTAATTATGGTGCACGATGACAACGAGGCCTGACTCAATATGTTAACAATAGTTTCTGGATTTTAAACATGGGGCGGAACTCTATAACACGAAGAGTCGTTTTCGGACTACGGTTGGGAATATTTGTTAGACAATTTCTGTGACGGTGATAACAACACTTGGTGTGTGCGAATTGGACAGCCGTTCAAAATAGTAATAACTGCGCATGTTTGACTCGTGTAGTAACTGCTTTGTAATTTAAGTGTACTGTCCGTTCAGCCAGACACATCTATTGTATCGAGTATCAACAGATATTTTGTCAGCAATGCAAATCCGTATTATTGTATTTGTACCAGATTTTCTAACGGTTGAAAAGTTACGACTTTCGAATGAAGACGTTACAGTTATCTAGACTACACAATTTTCATTGTAATGTGACGACCAAAGTTATGTTTTCAAGATGGAAATACTGCAGTGAGGTCATGGCCGAAAATGGACTAGGTCTGCGACATTAAGAGGATAAATATTGATCCGAGAAAATGCATTATATACTACAAAAACCGACAGCGAAACCGTCGTAGAGCCTAGTACATACACTTTTAAAAGCTTAAAGAAAATACACCTACCTAAATATAATGATGCCTAAAAATGTTCCTGTAATGTGGTTCAGGCTTTACCCTTAGACAATTTGTATATCCCTTTTCCTTTCAATATTTGTGATAGGTTGATTTATTAACATAGGTTAAAAGCCAGTGTTGTTCATATAATGAGAGTCAGTTCACCTACACATGTATGTCTTGGCTATGTCACAACAATGCTCCACATCATCACTGGTAATTGGCTACCTTCCAATGTAGAGATAAGAGATCAAACAAAACACAAATACACTGTATTTAATATAATCAAGATGAAAATACAAACGTGACACGAAATAATTTGAATATATGTATACTTAAACATATTTAAAACAACCACAAAACAAACCATGTACGTCTTGCGGATAAATGGAAATATGGGAATGTTCAACGAAGAGTGTTAAATCCCTATCAACTACTCGCTTATTCAGTTAACATTGATCTAAACTTTGTTGGGTAATATTAGTCCTTTACGTTGGGCGCAAACAGATGCTGTTTTTCACATATGCGAAATACTGGGTCACTCATAAAAACATCACTTTTGGTGTTCGATCGTCAGAAATATTGTCATCAAGAATCCTTGTTCATGAATAAAACTCTTAAATGGTGCCTGATGCCCTATACCATTGACGTTATTCTAATACGAATCTTACTTGTATGTGAAGTTCTACATATTGACCCCGCCTTCCTTCTATGTGCCAAAATTGCGTTGCGTGGCCAACAATTGATGTCGGATATCCTCTTGATGCAATTATACCGTTTTCTGATTCGCATTTCATCGAAGGGTAAAAAAAGCCACACCCAGGAATGTCTTTGTAAAACAATATAGAGAAAATAAAACTTTAAGTAATATAAACATTTTTTTAAACTACAAATTAGTACTGGTTATGTCACTAGGAAGCAGAAAACAAGCGTAATAAATATAAGCTTGTTTCGCAATCAAACAATGTAAAATATATAAAGTTGACTCGCGATGACTCGAAGACGAAAAGGACCTATACATTACGTCCAGTTATCGACGTCTTCGAGTGATCGCTTCATTTATGCTTAATTCATTTATGCCTAATTCATTTATGCTTAATTCATTTATGCTTAATTCATTTATGCATTTATGCTTAATTCATTTATGCTTAATTCATTTATGCTTAATTCATTTATGCTTAATTCATTAAAGTATTGTCAGCTTCGTATGTATTTAAGTGTTTATTTTGAAAACCAAGTCAGTGATAAAATTAAATCAAGAAAACAGCGCAGCAACAGTTCTGATTGTTCGTATGAGCAATCAGAACTGTTGCTGCGCTGTTTACCAAATACAGTTCCGCTCAAGAAAATGGATCGAGTTAACAGATTTATTCGAATTTTAAATAGTTCGAGTTATCGCGAGTCCAATGTTTCAAACGAAGATAAACTACATTTGTAAAACGAATTACAAATGACAGCACCTGGTTTTATGTGATTTAATATCGTTTCGGTATCACTTGCAGGTTGATGGATGTAGTAATGATAATGCTATTAGTTATATGTATATATTGTTTGTTAATCAAAGATATACAGGTATAGTTACAATCTATATGATGCATATTTGAAATAAAATCACAAACATGAAGTAATGGACCATGTCTAGGCAAACATAATCATAGAGAATCTCTATAAATGAAAGAATAATTATTAAATAGAGTTGAACACATTGTGGCAAAAGAATACATTGCTCTAGATTGTATGACATAATAAAAACCTATACATATATGGTGTGATAGGAAAAATGGCCTTTAAAATAAGTCTTTGACTGCTGGAACTGATTTGTTAAACTGTTGCCACCAGTACCTACCGTCTGACCAGGCTCTATATTGTTGGCTTTTCAGGCCAACATGTTGGCTAGGGACTCGTCCAAATGCAAAGTTAGACAAGTTCATTGTAAAACTTCAGCTTTGAAAGGGATATGTGCAAAGAAAACTGAGGGTCCTTTTTATAACGAGGACAACCATTGCTGTGATCAAACTCTTGAACCAGACGTTCAGTCCAGGAATCTACGGAGTCGGAGTAAGGAATTCAACAGTTCTGCATCTAGTTAGGATTATGGAAAGACCATAATAAGAAAATCAGAAAGGATGAAAGAGTATCGCAAATATTGATCTGGATTTTTGGGGGATTTGAACTCGTGACTTTTGAATTGCGAGACCGGTTCAATACTTCTTATCAACTTTCTTCCATCTATTTTTTCATTATAATGCATGACAATGATAAATACATTGGGGTCCATTCTGATATGGCCGGTTGGAAAGTCACCGACTAGTTAAATAATGGCACCGAATGCATGCCTGCCTGGTGCCTTGCAGAAATGATAGGGCTTGGGAAGTTAAAATGTGTTCAGAAAAAAGATGTCTCATAAATCAGAAACGACTGGCCCTTTTAAAAGGGGTGACACTATAATAAACAAACACTTTACTTTTTTACTTTACCTTAAGTTTTGTTGTGAGTAAATATAATACGTGATAAATACTTAAGTTTTGTTTTTAATAATGTAATACAAAACAATGCCTGAATATGTGACATTTATTCTAAAACTGAATGCAGCAGCTTTTGAATATCTCGCACACGACTTTAAGGTCAATGTCAAATCTGGCGTTGATGCTATAAACATGTTATTCCTGTTGATTTTGGCGAAGTCTCCATCAATGTTTAACTCTCCAAATGACAGCATGTCTCGACAGTTTCCTATGCTAACATCAAAATTGCCATCCTGAAGAATGTATATATCAAAACGATGTGCCTGTTGTACTTAATAAGCTGTTAGACTTATTTTGTTCTAACATTTTTTTCAAATCTTGAAATTCGTTACACGTAAACGTACGTATAGTAGACCAACCGTACGGCATTTGCGACCATAACAGATCAAAATCAACCTGCGAATCCGAGCAGTTTTATCTGGTTCTTCATAGTTCGTCAATTAAGCATAGACGGTTGCAATAAACGTCTGGCATACGCTTTCAATTTGAACTAGCTTGTTTGTATGAGCAGGCAGATCTACATTTGTTATCAATACACTTATGTTGTTTGTAAAGTGCTCAAAACGACCATTGCAGTTTTCCAAATATCACGCAAAACGTCTTCATCTGAATTTACAAACCAGACAACTATAAACACTTCTTATTACATAAACGGTTAACCTTTTCCTACTTGCCAACGCATGTTGACGCATATGCAGCATACGACATTTTAAAACATTGTGGCAAACGAAAAAATTGCTCACATTGAACATTTTGGTTTTTTGCCACAACGTTTTCAACCCTATTCAATAATTATACTTTCATTTATAGAGATTTTCTATATTTTTGCCGAGATGTTTTCAAAGTCGTCTGCTGCAGATATGTTGTGTGGGGGAAACGATTAAATGTGGTACCTGTGGCAGATCAGAGAGTTTGTCTGAAACGGGCAATGTCAGATGTAGGAATTGTAGTCGCGGGTATTTTCCTCGTGGAAACTTGAAGGTCCAGACACATTTTACAAGCTGTCCATAATACTGGGGATATAGGGGCGACTCTATCACGGTCGGGCTGGTAATCAACGCGTTACAGTCATCGTATGCACGCACATCTGTAATATTGTTATCATATCTTCGCTTTATAATGACGTTTAGTTGACCGCGGACTCATGAACACATCACACATACGGACCACTACAAAATAGGTACACAAGGCACCTTCGTGAATGTTCGTATAACCAGTCTCGATATTTGCATGCATGAACCAACCTGCGCACACTAATGAATGTGCCGTGTCTACAGTGGATTGAATTATTTCGTGGTCAAATAAGTTGCACAAAAGTGAACAGGCTAAAACGGGCCATGACTTATTTATAAACCTGCAAATATTTAAGTTTTAAATCTAAATTACGTAAGAGCAACATCATGCGAATATTGACATTCAGAATTTGCTACCAGCGAAGATCCAGATCGGCCTGCTCCATCGCGCAGCCTGATAACAATCATTCTTTGTTTGTCATCTTTTTCGTAAAAGCATCCTTACAGTCTTTCGAGAACGATTATGGTCATTTTGCGACTACAAAAGCATGCTGTGAGGTCGTTACCAAAACAATTTCAATATCTGAGAAAGAGTTAAATCCTTGGACTTTGCGATCGCGCACACTTTGGGCTCCTCTTTTAACTTAATTTATTTATTACACATTATTAAAAAAATCGCTAAAATTGAAACATGGAACACATACTTGTATTACTTTCATGGTGACCCGACTCATCGGTGTTGTGTCTAGAACGTCTGCCTTTTTGCGAGCAATACCTGTGTTCGATCCCGGGTCGGATCAAACCAAACATTTTAAAAACAGTAGAAAACGCTCCCCTCCTATTCGCCATGGATCGTTGGATTACTTAACGACTGATCCACTATCGCCTTGCTTAATGTAGCTGTAGAACTAATCCAGGAAATGCCATTATGTGACTGAATTACGGTTAAATGCGGCGTAAAACACCATTCAAACAAGTTGTGCTCTATTGAAAACAGCCATACGGTATTTACCTTCAGTAGATCGAGATCCACCTTAGCATACACTCATATTTATCTGACTGTACTGTTCGTCATTTAGACACTTAAAGCTTAAAGAGACTTCTGACAAACTTTTCCATTTGGATCAGATTGCTTGGATGAATGCATAAGCAGACCTTTATCGACGTTTGCTATAAATACGTTATGGTTGGTTTTTCCTGGAACATGACTCGTTCAATTTGATAACTTACCATTTATGCACAGTCTAGTATACGTTCCACACATCCGATCAAGATTAGACACCATTTTGTGTTCAAAATGTGGATTATACCGTGATGAATAAAATACTCTACAATGCGGTTTAGAATAGGTGAAGCTTAAACACCGAATAATGTTGCACTTCTCTAGACATTCTATATGACTTTCAAGTTCGACAGGCATGGAATCCATAGAAAAATTCGTGTGTTCTACGACCTCAAATCCTACGTCGATTGCGTCGGGTTTCAAACAGGTTGTGTCACGGATGACTGAAACAGATGGGAAAAACGTGAATTACATTCGAGCCACATCAATGTTGGGTCTTATTGACTCCCCGGTTTGGCATGATTTAAAGTTATATTGTCATACAATGCGTGGAGCTACAGTTCCCATTCCTTGGCAGAAGATGCATTCATGTGTTTTTTAATATATAGGCGGACAGTGAAGGCTCTGATGAGACACGGCGGATGCTCAGGCTCGCTTTAAGCTTCACTGTAAGGAGATGAAATAATACCCATAAACGCAATAGGCGGCTCGGCTCGTTCATTTGCAGTTAATTAAAGTCCGAATTACGTTTATTGTTTCTGTCAAAATAATCCAAATATGTCAGTTCGAGCCGCGAAAGCTCAGTCGGTAACGACGAGGGCTATCGATCTAGGGACGTGAGTTCGAATTCTGACTCGGTCTATCATTCAGTCCAATGCCGATGACTGACGAAAGTTATTTTAACTAGCGTCATACGTCTTCCAACAATTGACTAAACGCAGACTATATGTGGAAAGCTAGCCAATTGTTTGGGAAGATTGATGTGTCAGAAACTCGTACCAGAAACCCATGAAGCACATGGTTTTTTTAACTGGTCGCCCATATATAACTAAAATACTTTTAAACGGCGTGTAATTC